>JAKOGI010001976.1:0-137500 GCA_029747015.1 Carnegiea gigantea
ATATATATATATGGACTAGCCATGTCATGCATATGGGAGACAGGATGACTTCTATCACATGGGCTAAAGCATATGCCTTCATGCTTAATTGGGCATCATATGATCCACTCGTTGGGAGCTAAGGCAACTTAGGCTCTTCATGTTAGAACTAAGTGGACTAGCATCATGTTATCTATGCTCAAGATGGTATGGTGATGGTGATGACCATTGATAACTTTTGTGGGCCTTTATATGATGACATGCAAAGCTCCTCAAGTCTGCTTCTCTGATTGCTAATTTTCTAGCACATAAGCCTCCTTAATTAAAAGTAACTAAATTTTAGTCTTTTTTAATGCCAAAAACAATTTACTTCTCCATCTTTAAACTCGATCTAAGTTAACCTTATTATTCTACATAGTCACACAAAATTCGAATTAAAAACTAAAAATGATCCGATTATGATTAAAAACCAAGTGATTAGAAGTATCTACTTAGTTTTGGTGGCCAAACAGAATGATGACTATTTAATTTTAAGCAGGCTTTATGAATATTATTATTATTTTGTTGGACTCTTTCATATTAAAAAGAAGATGGTGCATGCTATTTATGGGGTCGAGAGTGCACTTCTCAAACATGGTAAGATGTATATGCATTAAAAAGGAAATTATATATGGGAGTTTGACTTATGTTTTTAAGAAAGCAACATGAGGAAGGATTGAATGAAATTCGCTCTCTTGTCAATTTTGCAATAAGGTGAATTAAACATCTTACGCGCTCGTGTATCTCATAAACTATAAATTGACAATATGAGGCTAGCATATTGAGCCATTGGCTCATTCTTCGAAATTATTTTGTGTTTTAGGTCTTAGGTGAGAAAGCTAACAAATCACCTAGCAAAGGAAGGAGACCATGGACATCAACCTAAGGACGTGATGTATTTGGATGACTATAATATGCTCTTATGTGTTTGTGCAAGTCTAGCATGACTTTTGGATGCTTCCAGATCGACACTAGGTCTATGTTATACATTATATTTTGAAAGATTATATTGAGCTATTATGCCTAAAGCTTAAGTTCCTTTAAGTTATAAGGTTTTAAGACCTAAGTTCCATTTGAACATGTATCTTAATATGCACAGGAAGAGAAAACTTGAATATTATCGTGCAAAGTACCTTCCACGTTGGAATTAGGTCTATGAGAATGAAGTTTGAATTAAAGGCTCCTTTGCATGTATTATTCTTCTAAGCTTGCTATGGATTATAAAATTGATATATGTGAATAATGGGAAGGCTCCAACCTAATTGGGGGCCTCTATGTTGTATTATATAGTAGCTTAGGCACAATCCTTAATGCAATAGAATATTAAATAAAATAATTTTATAATTATTTGCCTAAATCCTATTACCTCCTCAATCTAAGTAGGGCGTTGCATTGATAGATTGGACGTCAAAATCTCAAATGACTTTGAAGACAACCCTTTGGTGAAAATATCTAATTGAAGTTGAGTAGGAATGTAACGGATAATATGATCTTTATCAGGAAGGCATTCCTGGATAAAATGGTAATCAACCACAATGTGTTTGCTGTGATCATGCTGAATTGGATTTGTAGTCAAGCACATAGCTCTTACATTATCACTATATACCTTGGTCAAGGAGTAAGTGATACACCAACATCATGAAAAAGCTTGTGGATCCATAAAGTTTCAGTTATAGTATAGACAATTGCCTGTATTAAGCTTCAATAGATGACTTTGGAGTAGTGGGTTGCTTTTTGTAATGCTAGGCAATCAAATTGATCCAAAAAATATAGCATACCCAGTGGTGGGATGACAATAGTCTTCATAATATCCCAATCGGCATTGGAATAGGCCATAATGAAGGCCTTAGATTTAGTTAGCCAATGATAAAAACCATGACTAAGAGCAAGTACCTAAAAATACGCTTACCAACATGCAGGTGAGTAGTATAGGAAGCATGCATGAACTAAAAGATTACATGGACAGCGTAGGTAATGTCGGATCTCACCATGGTCAAATGCGATAGAGCACGTATCACACCTCTAAACTCAGCTGGGTTAGAGAGCAACTCTATATCTATTAGGGTTAACAAGATTCTCGAAATGCTTGGGTATGCACAAGCTTTATTGTATGCAGTTGAAATTTATGAAGCAGATCATGAACATATTTTGAAGATCCCAAAGCTAAGTGTGTATCACCGTAGAGGGGGTGAATACAGTGATTGACAAAACATTAGAAGTCAATGCAAACTTTAAAGACTTTGAAAGTAGATCTGCCCAAGTCACTATATATAGGTTAGTAATCAATGACTTTGAACAAAATTATAAATGCAGAAATTAAAGGGGATAAAATGAGTTATGTTTTTACGATGTTATTCCTTCGAAATAGGGTTAATCATCATCTAAGACTCTTTTTTCCTTAGGATTTAGACCGCTCCACTTCTAATTATTCTAATTAAAACTTCCAAAAATATATCTCAAAGGAAATCTCAATTTGACCATTGGAAATCTTCAAGTGGCAATTGATCTTCTTTATACCATTATACTAGATCTTGTATGCATTGAAACATATAAGGGGAGATCTAGAATATTCTAATTATAGTACTAAAGTCTATTTCAAAGATTTTGATTGGATTTGAAATATTCAACTCCCATAAATAAATATGGATGAGATCTTTGCTTGGTTATTACTCTTCGTGCTTAAGCAAGTATTGTCAAATAATATCAATGACAATCTCATAATATTCATCCATATCAATCAATCAATCTCACAATCTAATTCAAGATATGTCAAGGATGCTTGCCATAAATACAGCATATATAACTTGGTTAACTTAAATAGCACGTAATCTTTAGAAAAATATGACAATGATAATTGTCAAATAATCTCATAAAATCTCGAAAGACATTGACTAAGAATAATCAAAAAAGTTTATGAAAATACCTTCCAAATAAGACTCATCATGCTTTCAGAAATAATTTTATAATCATATCAAAAATCAATAATTAAAGGCAGGCATTTTAAACACAAAGATCAAGATAATATCTCATAATATTAACTAGGTGTAAACCTCTTAGAAATACTTTGAAATTTAACGGAGAAGAATTTTAATGATAGCTTTAAAGAACATGTATTCCAAAGTCAGCTTAATCAACTTTGACAGGAATTTACGAAAGCTCATATAATATGTATGGCTTTGCAATTATGATTCTTTACATACATATACACTAATATAATAAGACATTCGAATTGCATTTTTGGTTTCACTTAAAAGCATTAAAGAATCATTCAAAGGACTTTGAATATGGACTTCGAATGTAGGAGTTTGAATGCGTGATTCTAAACATAGGATATTAACATAATTAGATCAAAGTTCATACAACTCATAAACATGATACTTTAAGCACATATATGCAATGACATATAAGGCTTAGTTACCATGCTTAATTACATAAATGTGCTATCATATAAAATATTCACGCATATCAAATACATCACACACACGTTGAACCTATCAATCATTCAAGTACACATACAATTAGTTTTTTGGCTTTTTTTAAAATATAACAAATATAACCAAGTTAACAATCTTGCCCTTTTTATGAAAGTCAAAGCTGCAGACACATAGTAAGGTTACTATAATATTTTCCCCCTTTTTATTTCATCAAAGTGGTCATTTGGTTAAGAGAAACCATAAACAATTAAAAAACAAAATTTGAAAACATAGCTCCCCCTTAATATAACATTTATAAATATAAGCGCATGAGAGCATGTAATGGTTAATATAGAAGTATAGGATGATAGAATCATATTATAGCACTCAACTAAGATCACTATTTAAGAGCAAATGATCAATCATGTAATCAAAGCATTTAGAAACATAGATAGATTTTAAGCAGCATAAGGAGATTGGCCAACGGCCATCACTTTTGGGCTAAGTCTGCAATGTGTCAATCAAACCCAAGATTTCAAAGCCTTTGAAGTTGTGACAATTTATTCTTGCAAAAGTCACTTCTAAATTAGGCTTCAGTACACCAACATTGAAGCAAATTTAGGTTTTGACCTCCTGCATTAACATAATACACTTGTTAGTACCAAGTAAGGGTCTCTACCCCAATTCATGCCGAAAATAATTTATTTCAATGTCATATAGATAGAATGAGCATTAAGTACCTCATGACTTATGAAGAAATACTGAAATAGTAAACATATATGCTAATCCATATGACTGTGAAGAATGTATTACATAATAATATATATGAAAATCTCGTGTTATGTATCAAATTATCTCCTCCTAAAGAAGATAATTTAAGCAAGATAAAAGTATCAATTAAGAATTTCTCACGAATATCTAATGCTTATGTAAAGCATCAATAATGCAATGAAAATCTCAAATGGCATTATAAGCATATTCAAATCATAATGAAAATATCACACAAAGTGTACATGGAATATGTAACAAGTTCAAAGCATGAAATAAAAGAAGGCTAACATGAAAGCTATCAAAATGAGCATTGGCTATGGTAGTACATGTGAATATACTTCTAGAGACAAATCAAGAGTTTACACCTTTGGCCACATACAAATGACTAAAGTCTAAAAAGATATTTATGCATTACAATGGGATTTCGAAAGGATATCTCATATGGATGCATATTCAAGATATAGTATATCATCAAAATATAAGCAAAAAAGATTGCAAGCTAAAAGTGAACCAAACATGCATATGGCCTTAAAAGCAAGTGAATATTGGGACTTCAGAAGCATAATCTCACTCCCCTTTCAAAGACAATGTCAGAACATGAATACAATAAGAAAATGAATCATTTGAACTTAGGGGGAATAAAATATGTAAGCATAGTACCTAACTTCCCTTGTTCTCATCCACAAATACAAGTGCATTTTCTAACCTATGTTCAAAGCATAAGTTTTGACTTTGAATTTTCAAAGCCAATGTTTATCATGAATAGACTTGAAACTTTACGTTGTGATATGATTCAAAATATTGGTTTGAAATTCAAGGGTTTGAGCTCTCAACCGTATTTCCTTTATGCGTGTTAACCTCAAAGTCTGTCTTTATTTCAATGTCTTTGAGGTACTATTATTTTAAACATTGACTTTGAGGTTAAATGTTTACTCAGGGTTCTTGAGATGAAATTGAGCAACTTAATTTTCTGAAACCACTCAAAACATTTGTTAATATTAAGAGAGTGATTATCCATCAATTCTTGCATAAAGATCAAATATCAAATAATGACAAAAGAGAGTTACCAACCTTCAAACATAAAGCCATACAAATACCTATAGCATGTTATCAAGGCTCATTCACATATGATCAAATGTCAAATAATGTCAAAAGTAAACTACCAACGTTCAAACACAAAGCTATACAAATGCCTATAGCATGTCATCAAGGATCATTCATATATGATCTTTATTACGTTTTAAGAATAATATGCATTTTATATTTAAACTTGCACTACACTCTTTTCAAAGTCTTTGAACTTAAGATCCAGGCCTCTAAAACTTGATCACTTTAGATTTTGTGGTGACCTTGAAATCGGGCTTTCAAATACAGTTAGTATGCTTGTTTGTGCCTTATTTTCTATGAGGCTTCAAATTTTCTTAATCATCCAATCTTTTGAATGTCTTCTATTTCTTGAGGTAGATGCCAAGTGCATTTGTGAACACTACAACAAAGCCACTCTTGTGCCATGGGAAGACCCGTGGCGAGTATGAACAATTCCTATGGCCCAAGTAACTAGCCATGGTAAGAATTACCGAGGCCGATTGTGGCACAAAACCCTGAGGCTAAACTATTAGCTACGGGTAAATATCTCCTATGGCTAATAAGTTAACTTGTGCCATGGGAATAGCGTGGTAATTAATGGACGGCAGCCACGCCTTTTGCTACAGCCAGCTTAATAGTGAGCCACAGACTTTGTGGTGACTAGAATAATCAACTGCTATAGATAAAATCATAGCTAATAGTTTTCTTAGCCATAAGGAGACCAATGGCCATGAGAACCGCTACGAGGAAAAGACCCTTGGCCATCTTTACAAAACTAGCCACGAACACTGCAATGGCTACATATGTAATGATCTTGTAAAACATAAGATCTTTATATAACCGAGGATGATTCAACCAATTAATGTCTTGTGTCAAGAAGATGAAACAATCATAATTGCCATCAAGGCATTCACATCAAAACACATTCCAACTGATTTTTGTCAACTATTTTTAACTTCATCCAAACAATCTATTTACCAAAATGACAATTCATCCTAAATATATATGATATACAAAAGGCATATAAAATTTCCATCATATGTTTCTAAATGGAAATCAAAATATTAACAGCTGAGAGTATCTGATACGAACTAAAACTATATTATATACATAATAATTGGGCTAGCTAGGAAACAATCCACAGGCAATGTGACGACTTCGAACACCATCCATGGGGACTTCCAAAAAGAGTATTATCTCGAACACCATCCATGGAAAATTCCAAAAAGAGCCTTGCCATTAAAACTAATGCTTAACAACCCAAAAGTTAGATGAAGATAAGGGACTTTGATTATACTTCTGACATCCATTAACCATGCCAATTTCCACCCATCTTCATATATGGCATCTGCTGAACAGCAACGGCAAGGTAAATGGTTGAATAAATACTAATATTTTCCTATGATTAGATCTATTTTCCTACTACATGCAATTAACTCATAAACAATTGACATTAGATTGAAATCAGATAGTAATAATCTTTTTAAAAAATCCAAAGTGCTCAAAGTTTCCTTCATTTCTTGACTTTAAATGTATAAAAAGGTTAATGACTTAGGACAGATTGAAGATTTTTGGAGATCAGTCTACTAATAGATGCTAGCTATTTGAAAGGGAGGAGAAGACCAATGAGCATTTATTATTTGATTGGTCATATAGCCTAGATGTTACATTACAAGTGATGAACAAGTTAGATGACCATGGTAGGAATGGGCAGAACTGGGAACAAAATGTGTTGAACTAGGAACCCTGAGCAAGAGAAGGAAATGAAATGTTTTTTTTTTTTTTAACCTAATATGCATAGCTCTAATATATCATTTATGGTTGATAGGAACTATAGGCTGCATATGCAAGTAAGAATAGCAGTAGAATTCGTAGTCCAGGAGGTTAGAGGAGATGCGAAAGCCATGTTACAGGGGCATTTCTAATAATAATAAACTTAGCTTTGAACTCACCATGAATCATGTAGACTTATTTTGAGGAATCTGGTTGGTTTGAGGTACGCCAAGTGAGACACACAACTTCTTGAATCTTTCCCCCCACATTTTGTCACACTCTGCAAGTAATTTATCATACTCCATGTCATGCTCTGCTAATTTCTCTTCCATTTTCTCCTCCATCTTTTGTGTAGTTTCTTGAACTTGCTCGTCAGCCTTTTTCTCAATTTCAACCACCTTGTGGATCAGATTCAATCGAGTAGGTTTCACTCCAAAGTGATCTGTGATACTTTTGTTGCGTCCATAAGCATGCAAATATCAACATTTTTCCTTCCTAAGAACCTTCTTAAAAATTTCTTCATTATCCATCTGGTTCAATCCTTCATTTCTTTGCTTCATGTAATCTTCTAACTGTGACTATTTATAAAATAAGAATATTAAGGCAAAAAGAAATAAACATAATGGTAAAGATTCATCAAACTTTACAGTATAAGAAATCCACAGCATTCTTAGTGAGCTAATTCACTTACCACAGCATCAACATTTTTAGCAAGCTTCTCCTTGTTAACAGGTTTAGTGGTCTTTCTTTTTCGAGACTTTATTAATATTTCAACTCGAGTTGGTTCCTTCTTAGTTTTTTGTCACTGCAGAAACATATAAAATTGATGGATAACATTAATATAATAAAAGATACTGCTTTTAGTTCAGATGCACATACAAGTTCATGTGCAATACAAGCATAGCCTTTTGTTCCCGAATAGTGAGGCAGCTTTTGAGATGATTTATTCTCTCTGTTCTTCTCACTCTTTGCCTACAATAAAAAAGAAGGCATAATTTTCAATTTTGTATCAAAATTCCATAAATATCCTCAATAGCACAAAGCTATAAGTACCTGGAACTGAGGATCATGCCATAAAGTGCACAAGTACAACCAATCTGACTTCAGAACTTTCCTAGGCTTGTTGTTCTCTCTTTGATATCGATTTATCAACTCTGGATCATCATAGTATTTAGCCTTCAATTTACATCTATAGTCACGATAAAGAGCATTCATATGCTTCAGAACGAATTCCTTCCTCATTTCGGGCACATTTATTATGAACTTCTCCTAAAATATATAAGTTGTAAGGAGAGGGAGGACAACAAAAGATACGTTAGAAACTTATGACTACTTTAAAATACAAAACTAGTTGAAAGATGCCAAGATAAAAACCATTATCAGCACAACATTCCATGCAAAATCTAACTTCCCAGATTCAATGTACTTCCATTCAGGAACTGCCAAGGGGCAACAAGTACGGTTTCGAACTGTTTGACCAAGATAGAAAGTGAATATGGAGGAATTTGTTCCAACAGGACAGCAATCTTAATCGAAATCCCCTTGCAGTTTTTCTCCAGGCTGCAAATCTATGAGCTTTCTACAGCAAACATCCCCTCTTTTCCTCTTAATTGGATGATTGTGACGAGCTATAAGAGGAGTATCATATAAGTGTAATCAGTTCTTTTTTTTTTAACAGCAAAAAGAAATTGATTTAAGATAATCAATACAATACTATCAATCTGCTTGATATTATACCATTATACATAAAATAAATCACTTACATGCCTCTATAACAGATTGACAAGTTTGGGAAGCCACCACTTGGATACTTCTTAGAGTAGCATCATCGTTTTGCTCTTCTTCAGAAAGTACTTCATGCTGATTAGGACCAACTACTTGTTGAGGTTCAATTACGCCTTCAACTCTAGAGCTACTTTGCGGCCGTTTCTTTTTCCCAAGTAATGGATCTTGTTATGCCTCATCCCTAGCATTTTGGGAGGGAACTGGTGAAGCAGTAGCAAATCTTGGACATGTTAAGTAAGTGCTTTGTTCGCCCCATGAATATTTGTTGCCCTGTAAAATAAATAAATTGCAATTAGCAAAAATAACTACTTCAAAAATAGAAGGTATAAATCAGTTTTGTATACATACATGTATATGCACAGACACTAAGATTGGCAAGACTGTAATTTTTTTAAAAAAAACACCAAGTCAACATCAATAATATCACCAAATAAAAAACACCAGTGTCATTTACACATAAACATATTTCTACCAACTACTTAGTGTCGCTAGTACTATTATCACTATCATCAAAAAGACAATTTTTATCTTCAGACACATCCCCTTCCATTTGCAGTTCCTCCTCATGGTTTGTAAATTTAGGTGCATTGTCTCCCCTAGCATGTATAATAACTTCCTCAATATCATCCCTTTTTTTAGCCAATGCATCGTAATCTTTGTCCTCTTCTTCACTTATCAACAAAGCTGTAATATGTGAACTCCTTGAGCTATCTTGTTGTTGTGCCTCCATACCCATTCCTGAGTTTTCTTTGCTTGATCTTATAGTAGATGGAACATCATAGTGATGCCGAGGTTGAGTTCTTAGTACAATGAGCCAATTAGGATCAAAACCATCTTTAGCATAGAAAACTTATCGTGCTTGAGATGCCAAAACAAATGGTTCATTAGTCTTCAACTTCCTCCTTGAGTTCACAGTAACGAAGCCATGTTTATCAACCTTCACACCTTTTCCCTTATTATACACATCCCACCAATCATAGTTAAATATCCAAGTATTGCAATGAAATAATTTCTGTAATAACCCCATAGTAGTCCAAGTTTCCATCATCTGTGGCACCCTCAACTATAATTCCACTATTCTGATTTTTCCTTCTGTCTTCAAGTTCTTTGATGTGAAATCAATAACCATTGGCGAGATATCATGTGAATCGCTCAACACCCATTAAGGGTCCGCTAGCCAAGGATTGAATATCCTTTGCTTTTTTGTCGCTTAGTTCTCCAGAAAACATATTTACCTATAAGTCCATATAAGAAAACAAACGTTAGAGTTTAATATCTAATAAAAATAAGTATAACATTCCAAAAAGGAAAAGACATAAATGAAAGAACATACATGCTCATTCAACCAGTCTGTGAAGTCTCCATCGTACATCCCTTCTTCAAATTCTCTATAACAAAGTTATTCAACATTAATACACAGTTCCAGAGGAAAAATTATAATCTATTCATATTTAAAGCATGACAAATAAGGCACCTAAGATATGGTTGCAGTTCATCACAGTTCTTCAAGACATAATCTCGCGCTTGCCGCCACTCATCTTCAGTCAGACATTTTGACTTAGCCTTTTCCAAAGAGCACCTGATGGACCGAACACTGATAAACCTCCATAATCATCACTAAGACCATCGGAGTTTCTTTCAGGTTGATTATATCTAGTCTCTATGTCATGCAAATACTTTGAGCAAAATAATAAACACTCTTCAAGAATATAGCCTTCTGCCATTGAACCTTCAGGCCTAGCCTTGTTACTTACGTAACATTTTAACTTTCGTAAAAATCTACATAGCAAGAGAAAATTATAAGATAATGCAGGCTTAACAAATTCTGAAATAATCAAATAATGAAATAATTATGTACCTTTCTATAGGATACATCCATCTGTAGTGAACTGGCCTACCCATCTTTGCCTCATGAGCAAGATGGACACATAAATGGACCATAATGTCAAAGAATGATAGAAGAAAAATTTTCTTCATCTTGCATAGAGTGATAACAATATGCTCTTCCAAATGGTCAAGATCCTCTAACTTCAGTGATTTAGAACACAACCCCTTAAAAAATACACCAATTTCAACTAGCACATCATACACGTGCTGGCAAGAAACCCCTCGAACTGCAAGAGGAAACAATTGCTCCAAAAGAACATGGAAGTCATGAGTTTTAAGGCCTGAAATCTTTCTTTTCCTGATGCATTTTGCAAAATTTGATGAATAGCCATCTGGAACCTTCAATTCTTCCAAATATCTACACACCTTATCCTTCTCAAGTGAGGATAGCGTGTACAATGCAGGCTTAATATGCCATTTTCCATCAATTAGTTTTGGTTGCAAATCCTTTCTAATTTGGAGCTCTTTTAAGTCATGCCTAGCTTTGATATGGTCTTTGGTCTTCCCTTCAATGTCTACTAATGTGCTAAGAATATTATCAAATACATTCTTTTCAATATGCATCACATCAAGGTTATGACGTAGCATTAGACTACTCTAATATGGAAGTTCAAAGAAAATACTCTTCTTCTGCCAATTGTCATCTCTCTTTGGAGGTTGCACATGTTTTCCAAATTTCATATCTTCAAATACACTCAATTGGGACAATATATCATTTCCAGATAAGGGTTTAGGAGCTTTCTTTCTTTCTGCTTTCCCATCAAATGCTTTGCTTGCCCGCCATTTGTGATCAAGAGGTAAGAATCGATGATGACCCATATAGCATATCTTACCACAATTCTTTAATCTTGTTGAACTAGTGTTCTCATCACAACAAGGACAAGCCATATAACCCTTAGTTGACCACCCAGACAAATTAGCATAAGCTGGAAAGTCATTAGTAGTCCAATGAAGAGCAGCACGCATTAAAAAGTAGTCTTTCTTTGAAGCATCATAAGTTTTTGCCCCTCAATCCCACAATTCTTTTAACTCATCAATTAAAGGACGTAAATATACAGCAATGTTGTTACTAGGAGCCTTTAGCCCAGGAATTAACAAGGACAACAGAAGATATGGTTGTTTTGTGCACATCCATGGAGGATAGTTGTACACAGTAAGCACAACAAGCCATGCACTATGATCACTTCTCTGGAGACTAAAAGGGTTAAACCCATCACTTGTTAAACCCAATCTCATATTTCAAGGATCTGATGAGAATAAAGGATTATCTTCATCAAAATTTTTTCAAGCCTTTGAGTCCGTTGGATGCTGAAGAATTCCATCCTCGACCCTGCTATCAACATGGCATCTCATGTCAATAGCAGATTGTGGAGACATAAAAATTCTTTGAAGCCTTGGCTTCAATGGAAAATATCGTAACACTTTCCTAGGGACCCTTTTAGGTTTTGAAGTTGAAGTTCCCCCCTCTTTAACTCCTTGAACCTTAGAATCTTGTCACCTGATAGACCACAAACTGTACATTGTTCAATAGTTGTATTCTCATTCCAAAATAACATGCAATCATTCTCACATGCATCTATCTTTTCATATTGAAGACCTAACTCTCGAATCATTTTTATTGCTTTGTGATAGCTTGATGGCAAGGTTTCACCCTTGGGCAAGGCTTTTTTAAACAACTTAAGCATGTTAGTAAAAGCCTTATTAGTAATGCCATCAACACATTTGATCTAAAACAACTTTACAATAAATGACAACCTGGAAAAGTTCTCATAGCCAGGATACAATTCCCTTTGAGCATTTTTCAACAAATTTTCAAACTGTTCTGGTGTGAGATTAGAACTTTCACTTTCATTGCCACAACTAGCATGGTCAGCCATTTCATCATATTAGTCAACCTCCTTATCTATAGGTGCATCTACGTTGTGGTCCACAAAAGCATCATTAATCATTCCAATCATATCATCAAAACCATGAATTTCCGTTTCATTTCTGGCCCTTTTGTGTGTAGTTGTATACTCTCCATGATATATCCAACGAACATATGATTTCACCATCCCATAACCTAATAAGTCAGATTCCGTGTCTTTTCTTGTTTTGTGCTCAGAAAAATGGCAATTTCTAAAGGGGCATGGTAGCTGATCTTCATCCGTGAGATCAGAAAAGGCAAAGGCAAGGAACTCATCTACTCCCTTTCTATGTGATGGACTTAGAGTGTCAGGGCATAACATCCACTCTAATCTCGTCTTCACAATTTCAGAATTGTCCATCTTGACTACAACGAAATCACTAACAACGATAAGCAAGGAGAACCTTGTCAAGAGCTGACTTGAAGATAAATTCATAAACTTTAAGAAACTATATATTCAAAGTTTGATCATATGGAGACATGATTTGGCAAACGAGGAAGTAAGGGGGGAGGTAGAAAGAAGAGGATAACCTTCATTAACATAGGAACTCATAAAATTTAAAATTTAGATTACAAGACAAGTCGATGAATACATAGCTTTTCATTTAGTTCCACGACATTTGGAGTTTGCTTCTATCTTTATATAATGGAATTAGTTCTTAATATACTGGAATTACTTCAATATCCAGTGTGTAGTATCTTAGAAAACCTTCAAGTTTGATATATATCAACAGAAATAAATAATTGACAAGTTATTTAAAAGAAATGGTGGTTGCAAACACAAGAGGAGTAAACAATCGAAATTTCTCAGCACAAAAAAGTTTGACAAATAATGTGGAATTTAATTATTCATTAATTCTGTCATTTACTTCTAAGACAAATTTTTTTTTGCAAATATCACTACAAGGGATAACAGCATTAGCAAAGCAAGGAAACAAAACTAGATCGTCAACGGCATAATTACTTTCAAAAGTAAATACTCATGTAAGTTAGATATACCGAACATACTCAAAGAAAGCGATAACTACAAGGAATAAAGCTTTAAAGAGAAATCTCTTATCTAGGGTTTAACATTCATCATAGCTGTACATGCTATGCTACGGTGAAAACTTCATAAGAAAAGATTCATATAACATCTCATTTGTGCATTTACTTCAACTTTAAACGCTAATAAAATTGAACAAACGTACCAAAATATATCAGCACATAACAAAGCACTAATCTAGGAAAAACTACTGTAAAAATCAGTAGGGAAAAAGAGGCAGAGGGAGAGATAGAAGAAAGTACCACCAGAGCAGCTAAGTATGGAGTAGAAAGCAAAACGAAGTCACTGGCATGAGCAAGTAGAAAAGGTATGACAATTATCGGCTTCTAAATAAACCTGTTATAAGAAAACATTTAAGTTCCCACTTCTCACAGTCAATGTGAAGAACTGCACATTTTGAATTATAAAACCTAATCTTCATTTAACTAAGGCAAGACTGCCATAAAATCAAGCTAAAAATACAACCAATTGAAGCATATAGCAACAAATTTGTAAAATACGAAAGTCTGATTCGAAAAGTTCCTCAAATCAAAAGCTTTAAAAATTAACTAATCATCCTTCAATTCAAATCTACAATTTGAAGTGAAGTGGGGGGAAAGAAACAAAAGACAATCCATACACTTCCTGTGAAACCCTATTATGTACAGTAATTCAAGAAGCATTAAATACTAAATTAAAATGACAATAAATTCCTTTTAAACTGATAATGAACCCTTTTCAAGACATAATGTAGAATCCAGTTCATAGCTATTAATAAGAAAGGAGAGGAAAAGCCAAAGACTTACTTCGACAGGAACTCCATCAGTTCATAGCTATAACTGTACCCGCACCATTATGAAACTCTCTTTTATAGTGAAATTGGAAGAACACTAGCAGCTTCCTAATGTCCCCAAAATTTAAAATAATTCCATTGTCATATATTATAAATCTTTATCAATAGTTCGAATCAACTATACAGGTAACATACATCACTTTTGTGATGACCACTGAAAAGCAGAAAATTGCCAGAAGCATCGACCTTAACAAATGTTAGGGTCTGTTAACCTTGTCGAGGACTTGAAGTTAAACGGATTAGGTGATCAAGAATGTTGGACTTCTAGAATGTACAGGCAACCTTAAATTTCTGTTGATATACTACAAATCAAGATTATCTAATATTAACAAAATATTGGAAGCTTTTTTCAAAAAAAATAAAAAAATTACAGAGTTTGAAGCTCACAGGAGAAAGGAAAGGACTCAAAAAAGTTAAGGAAAATTTTAAGGAATGTTACAAAACAAAGATTTTGCTGAACAGAGCATAAATAAGTCTTGTGCTTTAGATCCATGCTTCATTTCTATGTCTTGCACCCTAGAGTTGCATTTTTGGGATATTCGAACAAAATTACCTCTTTGGATGAAGGTGCTCTGGGCAAATACTTGAGAATCAATTAGCTCAGTGTTTGAGAAGATTTGTCTCAAAGTTGCAGTGTAGTTGAGAGATTTTGCCTGAAGGACACAAAAGAAGATTAGAAATAACACACAACTAAAGCACTAACACAAGCAAGAACATAAACATTAGACAAGGCTGTGAACACAGTAAGAACTAGTAATGGAAGGCCATTACTGACATGCAGAAAGCAAGTTTGACAAAAGATACAAAAAAATATGATAAGCAACATTTTGAACTCATTCAGACAAAAATGTATATAGTATACTTCGACAATTGACATGTGTAAAAGGCTGTGGATTACTTCTAAGACAGAAAAAGCTGCCTCCACCTAGAGAAATAGATAGGGCAGATGTATCGGACTCTTTCTCTGTCATTTCCATGTTCTTAAAAATTGGGGTTATAGTAATAGTGTTGTAGCATATTCAGAACATTAGAATCGAAAAGCAATCAACCTAGAATTATTAGAGCTAGTTAGAGGCTGAGGCTTGATATTAAAAAAAAAAAAAAAAAGAAAACGAGGGGATTTGTGAAGTTGAGCACACATAATACATGCATTTGCATTAGCCGAAACAATATTTTCTAAACACCCGAATTATACCCTAAACAGAAACAGTCTAATTGGCTACTAAGACAATGAAATTTACAATGCCCACTTCATTAACACAATGGATTCATCAATAAGACACCTGAGTCATGAACTGGAATAAGAATTCATACCTGTCCAGCAAACATTTGAGTCTAGAAATACTCTTTCAATTGACGAACGTTTATCTAGAAATAGGAGTGCACACCAGACTTGAGCAGTAGTAATTGTAGTAGGTTCTTGAAGGAGGGTGCAGATGTGTTATCGCTGGGGTGTATCCCTTCTACAATGGCACCGTTCCTACTCCAGTACCAGCCGTTTCAGACAGTCAAAGGTGGAATTTGCTGAGCTCTGCTTTCTAGGGTTCCTTGCAATTTTTAGGTGAGAGATGACAAACAGTGAAAACAGGAGCCTTCTAGATTATATATGCTGTCATCTAAACTCTGTGTTTTGATAAACAAAAGAGTTAAAAATGATGTGTTTTAATTGCTAGCAATGGATTTTGTGAAAATCTTTCATAGGATGGGGGAGGGAAAATTTCCCGCGGACTTATTTTCCATTAAACTGTAGTAAGCCTGCCGCGGGACAATATCATTTGTGGCTAGCTATCTTCATATTTAAAAAGACAATGGGGCTTTGAAATCCTCCGTGGCTACTAAATTCACTTGTGCCACATATTTATAATTCCCGTGGTTAGGTTCATGGCACAAGAATAGCTTTGTTGTAGTAGAAGTCAAACTCAAACATTTCTCAAAATGCTTTAGGCATCAAATTTGAGTCTTAGATCATCAATAACCACCATGTTGGTTGGTCTTGTTCCTTTAGGTACCCAAACTTGAATAATTCTAGGTTAGGAATAACTTCTATATCTAGTATGACCAACGTTACTCTGCCTTCTTGGATAAGTTGAGTGACTTTCATATCTATAAATAAAGTTACTTTTTCTCCTTTGAAGAACAAAGTGACTTGGATATCTATATCCAAAGTTACTTTGTTTCTTTTGAGGAACATAGGGACTTTGCCTTTCGCATCTGTTGTCTCTCTATCAAAGAAGTTTTTATAAAAAATCTTTTTTTTTTTTTTTGTTCGGGTTGAAACCAAGACCTTCTTTGTTAAAAGACATACATTGAGAACCAAGCATTTTATCTAGATTTTCTTGTCTCTTAGTAAGTTTTAAAAGGGACTTATGAGAGTCATTGTAATTGCTTTGTAAATCAAAATTTTCAAGTTCACAGTCTTTGACCATTGAATATAGACTTTTCTAAGTGCTTCGTAAATTCTCATTTTCTTCTTTTAAGACTTTGATTTTCCGTCTAAGTTGATTTAATATTAGATAAATACTCTTGTTCATACCTAACACAATTTAATAAACCTTGTGCTAGATATTCTTTTGTGAATGTAAGAAGATGTTCAAGTGTTACACTTTTGGAATTTTCATCTTCTTCTTTCTTAAGGTCTCCTTTGGCCACAAGGTAGTGACTTCCCATTTCCACTTTTTCACTTTCACTTTCGTTGCTTTTGCTGTCAGTCCATGCAAAAAACCAACAACCATGGCTTTGTTGTTTCTCCTCATGGCTTTGAACTTCAAATTTTCATTTTTCTTCTTTGTATTTAGACAGTCTTTGATCATATGACTAGAATTGTACAATAATAACAAATACCCACACTAGTATTAACCTTAGAAAATTTTTTACCTTCAGAAGTTGTGTCATTCCTCTTTGAACTTAATATTTTTCAAAGTCCTTGGAGGTCTAGATGCTTTTAAAACATCTTCTTGAATCCTCTAGATATTGTGGCTATGGTCTCATCCTCCTCATCATTAGATTCTTCACTACATGTTCTAAATCGTCATATGTGGACTTTAGAGCAATTCCTTCCTTTGGTGCTTGCTTATCACTTTTTTCCTGTAAGTGAGTTTCATGGGTTAATAGTTTTCCAATAAGATCATCTAATTTGAGGGTCTTTAGGTCTTGAACATTCTCAATTGCTGTGATTTTGGGTCCCCACTTGCTTCTTAGAAGGCATTGGAACACCTTGCTCCCCATATCCTTGTTGGTGTATGTTTTTCCCAAAGACTTTAGATTGTTGATGATTTTCATGAATCGTATGTATATGTCTTTGATAAATTCTCATGGAAACATCTTAAAAAGTTCATATTAATGGACATATCGACTATTTTTGCTTCACAAACTTGCCCTACTCCTTTATAAGTAGTGCGTCCCAAACTCTTTTAGCTATATCACATGCATACACATAGTTAAACTAGTTTGAATCCAAACCATAAAATAAAATACTGAAAGCTGTATAATTTTTTGCAACTCATTCAGCCTCTACATTGGTGTATTTTTTTTTTTCCTTGACTTTGGCTCAACTTTATCTCTTTTTTTTAAAAGGGGGGATGAAGTCCCTATTGGAGGTAATTTCCCAACATGGTCTTTGTTGAAGATCTACATGTGTGTTTTTCAATGAGCAAAGTTAGATCCACGAAATAAAGAAGGTATAGTGAAAGAGCGTCCTTGATCAATGTCAGCAATTCCAAAGGAAGTCGTGATCTTTTCCTCAAGAAAGTTAAGTCAAAGTAAATGGACTTGTTCTGATACCCATTGAAGGTCGTAAAGCTAAGGTTGTATCACCCTAGAGGGGGATGAATATGGTGATTAACAAAAATTAAAACCGAATGGAAACTTTAAAGACTTTAAAAGTGGATATGCCAAAGTCATTATATAATAGGTTAGTCATCAAGGACTTTGAACAGAATTATAAATGCAAAAATTAAAGAAGACATGATGTTGCTCCTTCAAAATAAGTTTAGTCACCGCCTAAGGCTCTTTTTTCCTTAGGATTTAAACTGCTCCACTTCTTATTGGCTTAAGAAGTTATAACATTGAGTCCTCGACTGCACAACAGCTTCTTTGAGTACTTCTAAGGCGAACCACTCAATCTAGAGACGCACTCCTAGATCTATCAATCAACTAGGCACCTTAAGTTGAGTTACTCACTAAGTATTGCTTCACTCAACACCTAGTTACCCCAGTAAGTTCCCCAACTTACTTGTTACAAGTTTCCCTTACAAAGATTTAGTTCATACAAGGCAGTACAATTTAGAGTACGAATATATATCAAATGATTATCACAATGTGATCAAGACTTGTATATTGTTACTAGCTTCAACTCCTCTTTATATAGCATTCAAATCTTCGTAACCATTGGTCCAAGCATGCCAGGTTTTGATGTGGTTCAAATTTGATACTGAATAGATTTCAAAATTGTTGGCTCCAACTTTTAAATTTCCAAAAATAGCCCTCAAAGGAAATCCCAATTTGACCATTGGAATCTTTGCTTGGAAATGGATCTTCTTTATACCGTTGTACTAGATCTTATATCTGTGGAAACATATAAGGAAAGATCTAAAATATTCTGATTGTGATACTAAAGTCTATTGCAAATACTTTGACTGGATGTAAAATATCTAACTCTCACAAATAGATATGGATCAGATCTTTGCTTGATTGTTGCTCTTCTTGCATAGGTAAGTACCATCAAACAATATCAATTCCAATCTCAGAATATTCATCCATTTCAATCCAACTAATCACACAATATAATTCTGGATATTTCAAAGATGCTTTGGATTAATACATCATACATAATTTGTTCAACTTAAATAGCACAAAATCTTTAGAAAAATATGACAATAATAACGATCAAATAATCTCATGAGATCTCTAAAGATATTGACGGAGAATAATAAAAAAATTATGAAAATTCTTTCCAAATAAGAATCATCATGCTTTAGGAAGGAATTTGATAATGTCATCAAAATCAATAATTAAAGGCAAGCATTTGAAACACAAAGATCAAGCTAATTTCTCAAACTATTAACTAGGTATAAACCTCTCAGAAATATTGTGAAATTTAACAAACAAAAATTTCAATACTTTAAAGAACAAGTATTCCGAAGTCAACTTAACCAACTGTGACAGGAATTGAGCAAACTCATATAATATGCATAACTTTACAACTATGATTCTTTGCATACATATACACTAACATAACAAGACATTCAAATTACAATTTTGCTTTTAATAAAAAACATCTAGGAATCATTCAAAGGATTTTGAATATAGGACTTTGAACATAAGACTTTGAATGTATGATTCTGATCATAGGACTTTGATGAAATTACATCAAAGTTCATATAAACTCATAAACATGATACTTTGAGCACATATATGCAATGACATAACATGGCTTACTCAGCATGCTTAATCACATATACAAAAATGCTATCATATAAAATATTCAATATATCAAGTACATTTTATACACACTTTGAATATGTCAATTCATTTAAGCACATACATAATTATCGTTGTGGCTTTCATCAAAAATATAACAAATACAACCAATTCAACATATTTTTCTTGTGATTAGGAAGAAGTGAATTAAAATTATGAAGAACTATAGATGAACTACTACTGAGGATGATATCATCAACATATAAAAGAAGAATCATGGTAATGGTATCTCAAGAATAGACAAACATAGAAGTTTTAGCCTAGCTACACATCGAACCATAAGCCAGAAGAAAGCTACTAAAATTATGAAACCAAGCTCGGGGAGCTTGTTTAAGACCAAAAATAGCTTTCTTTAATTTATAGACATAATGGGGATAAGATGTATGAAACTCAAGAGGTTATTTCATATGAATCTCTTATGTGAGGATGCCATAAAGAAAGGCATTTTTACATTAAGCTGAGGAATGGGGCATCCATTATTAACAGCAATGGAAAGAACAAGGCGAATAATAGGTTGCATAATAATAGGACTAAAGGTTTCACTTGGTGGTGGTCAAAAGCAATAGTCGAAACTTGTACTATTCAATTAGCCCATCTGAATTAAACTTCACCCTATAAACCCATTTACAACCAACTAAATTTTGCCCATGTTAGGGTGGTACCAAATCCCAGGTCTTAATAGCAATAAAAGCATTAAATTCCTCTGCCATCGCCAGTTTTCATTTAGGGGTCCTTAGAAGCTTCTTTAAATTGGCTCAAGACCAATAATGGAGGTGCCAAGAGACAAAAATTTATTTAGCATAAAAACTACTCTTGGAGTGTGTTTGCATGGGGTGAGCATTGGTGGTGGAGCTCACGTTGGTGCTAGGCTGAGAAGTAGACTCAGTGTGGACAATAGAACGGGACGTGCCATGTTGCACTGATTGGGTAAGCAGAGATGAAGAGGAGAGAGGTGGGCTTGGTTTGGTGGGTTTAAAAGCATGCAAGGATAAAGAAGAGGTAACGATAGTAGGAGATCTTGGTGAACTACTTTGAAAGGACATTAGGCTGGACTCATATGAAGTTCCAGTACAGATTAGCCTGAGCATGCTCAGAAGGAGGCGAGTAGTGAGATGAATGAGGATCACAAGCTGAGCTTGAATTGACGCTAGGTAACACATGGATAGAAGACTCACTTATGGACATACTAGGACATGTTGGACACTCACAACAGGTTAAGCCACATCATAAGATAAACTAGTAGTTGGTATGAGATGGGTCAAGTCGTACAAGACTAATGGGCATAGCTGACACATGGGCCATAATTTCATAGTATGGAAAAATATTTTCATGAAAAATCACATGCTAACTTATGCAAATTCATCCTAAAAGAGTTTTCTAAATATTTGTATCCTTTGTAACGGGGAGCATAGCCAAGAAAGAATCAATGAGCAAACCTTAGTGCTAACCTATTTGCAGAAGTGGCAATAAAGTTAGAAAAACATTCACATCCAAATGTATGCAGGAAATCATAATCAAGAGATTTTCTAAATAGGAGTTCAAAAGGAGACTGTCATTGTAAAGTTGGAGAAGGAAGATGATTTATAGTAGAAACTGCAGTAGAAATAACATCATCCCAATATATAGCAAGAATTGTGGTCTAAATCAGAAGAGTGCTGATCATTTCATTAAGATGATGATGCCTACATTGTGCAACCTTATTTTTCAGCCTGAGTATCAGGGCAGACTCTGTTAAATATATTCCATTTTTCAGAAAGAGCACTGAAGTCTGTGTGTCAAGCTCACGATCATATCACTTTAGAAAATTTAATTTTGGTATTAAAAAGATTTTCTACCAAATTTTAAAATTCACAAAACATGGGGAAAACCTCAAGTATAATGAGAATAATCAGCCACAAATGCAACATCATATCTATAATCGATTTTAGAAATAATACGACCTTTCCATACTATGAATTAAAAAATTAGATAAGCATCAACAGAGTGTTCAACTAAATTAAAAAGCAACTTATGAGGTTTCCGAGTTGCCAAGAGATGCATGTGTCATGAAACTTACTTGAATACTGAATCAAATCTATTTTTTCCCCCCTAAGACTAAAGAAAACTTGTACTCTAGAATGCCCAAATCTATGATTCCGTGTGGTTGCAGAATCTGGAGGGGTGACACAAGTTTGTGTAAAATCACTAAGGAAAAGTGATTCGGCACACATTTCCATAAGCAGAGGCCCAAAAAAAGATATCACTAGTGATTTTGTCCTTGATAGAAAATAAGAACCGAAAAAACGATGATATCATTATTGTCATGATATAACTTCCAAATAGACATAAGATTTTGCCGATGCTGAGGACATGCAAAAATATTTTTGAGAGATAAAGAGTATTTGCTAGTAGGAAAAACTACAAAGCCAACATTTTTTATCAATAGCATGGCTCCATTTAAACCCTGAACACAATCAGTTACGTTATAAGAGAGCAGGTTATATACCTTAATTTGGTGTCATATGAAGTTGCAGCGGAATCTGGATACCATACTGATTCCACGAAGGTAGCATAGGTAAAAATATATGTCTAAATGGAAGGGTGATGGAGATTTTGACAACGATCAATAGTATGCTCAAGGGCATGATAGATTTGACAAACAATTGTAGGGTGTGAACCAAGAACCCCTTAAGATGAATTTTTACCTTAGAGGAATTTTTTCTTGCATTCACCATGTGAGAGACAAAAATGAAAAAGTTAGGAGTACGTGAACATTACATACACAGGATCTGCTGGCATGTTCCTGTTGTCGGTTTGATAGGAATGAGGGTTCTTGTTGTCATTTCCACTACCGTGTTGTTGGTCGTAGTTGTGATTGCAATTGTTGTAGTGTCCTTTGTTCGATCCCCCATTGTTGCAGCCGGAAGTTTAGTTCTCTAATTCTGGGTTAGAACTGTTGCTCACTGAAGATCTCGTTGTCTCTGCGAGGGCTTGATGGCTACAACACAGAGCCTCCTTAATTTTGATGTGTTTCACCCATTGTTCGTAAAAAATAAGTGTTGCTCGAAGCTCATCAAAAGTAAGGACATGGCCTTCATAAGTAAGAATGGTCTCTAAGTGATCATAATCATCATCAAGACCATCGAGAGTATATTGAACAAGATCAACATTAGGAACAGGGGCTCAAATAGAAGTTAGGTAATCTACAACCTATTTAGTTCACCTTAATATTCTTCTATGCGTTGTTGAGGATCCTTGGAAAGATTGGTTAACATTGGTTCTAAGACAAGGGATCGAGAAAGACTTGCGGTATTAGACCTGTTTCCAGGTCATTCCCAATTGTGTATTGAAGGGACTAGACCATGCACTTGTATTAATAAATCTTGAGAAATTGTGGCAAAAAGCCAAGACTGAAGACATTGATATAATAAATCAAAAGCAAGTATGTGGGATTAGGGTGTTGTATGGCAAAGTATCAACAATATAAATAGAGGGGCTGATCATCGTACCATCTAAGAAACCATTCAGCTGATGAGTAACGAGGAAATCAGTGAAATGAGTATGCCACAATAAAAGATCCTTTGCTTTGGTATGAACAATAGTAACATAATTCTTAATAATAAGGGTAAAAATAGCTGGATTCAATGGAGGCAAAACATCAGAAGGAAAATATGGGAGCCAGGCAGCATCAGGAGCATGCGGTAGTGGAAACTGGAACAAACCAACGGGCAGCAAAGGACTGGGAAGACCTGATTGGGAAGCGAAAGAATGTGGGAAATAAGATATCTATGTCAGGGAAAGTCAAGTTACTAACCAGCCAAGAAATGACAGATGACCACGATCCACCACTAAAGAAATGATTTGTGGCGGCAACATGAAGATGGCTAGCTAAGACACGGCGATTGAACAAACCAAAGTGGACGCACAGGCTGTGTAGCATAAGGGGTCTAGTCGTTGAGGAGAGGTGGGAGGAGGTGAGTTGGTCACCGTCTATAGAGATCAAGCACGATAAGAAAGAAAAACGAAAAAAAAAAAAAAAAATTCGACAGCGGCAAAGAGAATGCAGAATGAGGGCATTGCCTCTATTACCATGTGAATAGTTGGAAGGCTCTAACCAAATTTGGAGGTTGGTGGTTGACTGGTTGTATGAGATAGTAGTTTAGATGTAGTACTTAATACAATAAGATATTAAATAAAATAATTTTACAATTGTTTTCCTAATGTCATATTAGTACCACAGGGATTCAAGAGTTTTGATGATGTTCATGTTAAAAAAAAAAAAAAAAAAACTGAAGTTCAAATTTGCCTTATAATTTAAAAATTAAAAAAAAAAGACCGACACTCAAGATGGTCAGTTGCCTTTTTTAAGAAAAAGGAAAAAGTTTTCTTATTTTGTAACCTATTGTCTAATTGAAAAGTTTATGCAAATTCTTTTCTAGCCCTGTTCCTTTGGCCAATGGTAATGTCCTAACTAAAAGATGTTTTTTCGCTGCTAATGTTTTCCTTAAAGAAGTGATTAAGGCCCTATTTGATAAAATTAGCTGTTTAGGTAGCGGATAGTGATTCAAGTAGTGGATAGTGATTCAAGTAGCGGATAGCGTTTTTAATTTAGCGGTTAACGGATAGCAGTTTAAATAAGCAATTGAAACTAATGTGTTCGTTAAATTTAGCTGTTATGCTAGCTGATTAATGTAAATTGATAAAAGGGTATAAACAATTTCCTAAGATAAAATTTTTAAAGGATATTTTTTGACTAAAAAATGTGAAAAGTTACTTTTAAATATCAAACGTTAATACTATTAACTTTTCAAAAATGCTGCTTAAAATGCTAAACGCTACTTGAAATGCTAGTCAAAATACTAGTTTACTGAACGCTAAAAAATTAAATAATTAATGTATTGACTTGGTCAGAACACTAAACGCTACTTAAAACGCTGTTGCCGAACACAACCTGATACTAATTAAGGGTTTAATAAGTTGGGGTGTTATAGGAAATGGATGAATATGAACGCAATAGACGTACCTTTACTTGCTTTGTCTTAAAATTGTGTTTTAGTTGCGCCGACGCCTTTTAGAATTCAAGAAGCTCCCCCACTAGAGTACTTATGCCTAAGCAACTAGTTTTATATATTCATTAAAATATTTATGAGCTTTGCTTTCTCATTATTAGCTTTCCTTTATAGTAGTTCAACTTAGGACTCATTTCTTAAACTTTAACCTCCTTTATAAACATAAACTTTAATTTTCAAGTTCAAGAAGACTTCCTTATCATGAATTAAGATTTCTTTTTCAAAAATTAGTTTCCCATAAATGGCAACTTGTGAGTTTGCTTCTTTTAAAACTTTGTTGATGAGAACAAATTTTTTCCCTTGGGGAAAAATCCAATAAAACCATTTTTTCCTTTTTAAAATCTTCTTCTAAAGCCTTTTTCTATAAAGCTCTTTTTTAATGACTTCAAAGATTATTCTTTAATCTTCAAACTTCCTTCGAAGAAAGGTTTTTAGTGAAAATAGTGAGCTAACGGAAGTTATTTTTAAAGGAAACATCCTTTGCTTATCTTTGCATTTTTAATACATAATCCTCCCATTTGGCCCCTTAAAATTAGTAATTTATGCTCAAAAATTGATAGCATCTATCACATAAAAAGTCATATAATTCACTTTATTCAAAACCACAAATAATGTCTCACAAAATAAACTTAACTATTCACAACTTTAACACTCCATAATCACATAGTCCAACTAAGCATAATCTTTGCTTGATTCCACGCATCTAAGTACCTAGCTAATTCATGACAAGGGAAATATAAACATTTGTTTAACCTAACTTTCCATAGTCCAATTCAAGCTCATTTTTTTCACTTAATTCCGATACATGACCATTGTTGAATTAAAGTCATCATCTTAACAAGTAAGCTCTTAAAATCTTCGAATTTAACTTTTTGTCTTGAATACACCTTCAACCTGAATTTAAAATTTGAATCACATTACTAAATTCTAATTTTTGTAATAATCAAGGAAATCAAAGGACCAAAAAATTCAAAACATTATCATCTCCCTTTCCCCACTTCTAGGTTTTCATAATTTTACTTCAAAAGACTTATTTTTCAACTTTTAATCACAAAACCATCATATTCTTCTTGAAATAAGAACACACGTGCTATTTGATCATCCAAGCTTTCACATTTTCACGTGCACCCACATTTACCTTCAGGGAAACGTAATCTATCAAAACCCAAAATGTAAACCTTTGACATCATTTACTCCCAGTTCATTCTTTAAACAGTCAAATTAAATTAAATTCGACATTTGCGTATAAATATTCAACCAAGAACAGAATCGATTGAATCAAAAACAAGAACAAGAAAGGAAGAAAGAGACAGAGGAGAGAGAGACAGTGTTCTGGGATTTGCAAGGCAAGAAGCTTATTTAAATGAGTTGGCCGGCTATTGCATGCTTAGAAGACAAATTAAGTGGCCTGATCATCATTTGCTTATCCCCACAACCACCAATAACAAGGTATCAAATCCCTCCTCAAATTTTTAACTTTTCCTCAAGTAACTCTTCTGCCCTCGCAATTTTCATCTTGTCAACATAATGCCCTTCAGTGTCCATAAAAATCTAGATTTTTCACTAAATTTTCATTTCCGTAAATTGCCTTTTCCAATTCATGAATTTCCAATAATTCACGTAAGTTTGTATTTCGCTCAAGAGTAATATTCTTCATTCTTTGTTTTGGCTCTTGCATGAGTCTATGTAACCTTTCTTGGGTTTTGGTCGAAACATTCATTACGTCGAATTGAATTTAAGAAAATCGATAAATAGAAAATAAAATTTCAATAGTTCATTCTCTATTCTTTATTTTTTTCTTTTTCTTAATCACCTCCAAGTGTCATCTCTGGGAGTTCCTAAACCTGTGACAACATCTATTAATAGACTTTAGAAGATAGTCAGAACATTTTCATGATATTCCTTGCATCGATTTAGTAAATGCATTAAAAATCATAAATCACATTTCTTTACTTTTTCATGTTTCAAAATAAATAAAGGGACTTCTTTGAAATTGTTATTACCGTGGCTCACTGATATTGTTATGCATAATATCGATTTATAAAGCTTAATTAAGCATGTTTAAAAATTGGGGTATCATAAATGCCCCAAAGAATATGGCTAGGAACAATGCAATTCGATGGTCATAGCATGGCTATAACATAATTGCCAAAAACTGACACAGATTGGTTGGCTAAGCGAATCCAACCAAAGCTAGATCGATTGAGAAGATACTCCTAAACTAATTAGATCTGAATACATCAACTAAATCACAAAATCACTCTCGCTCGTAAATCAAGGAATACTATCGATTAAAGACTGTTTTACCAAACTCAAGACACTTTGGGATGAATAAGCAGACATTTCCAAGTTACAAATACCGTTGAAAATGTGGAAAGGTAAAAGGATGCAAGGAAAATACTTGAGTAGCGGAAGATGCATCAATGTCTCATGAGTCCCGATTCTTATCAGGTTGGGACTGTAGACATTCGGTTGGTGGAGCCATCACTAAATCTGAGCAAGGCGTCTGACATGACATTAATCAAGATAGGAGAGGGAGAATAGCCTTGTTACGATAGAAGGTGTGGCGTTCATGGCATTTCTTTACAAGGGGTTCATGATATTGGTTGCTGACATGGTCACACCACACGACATCTCACCTTAATGCTATTGTGAATCAAAATCAATTTCCACAACTGTGTTTAAAAGCAAGAACTGGGTTTATTACTAGAGGAGAAACATGGATGGTTCGGTTTTTGCAGCTGTTCACAATGAAGAGTCCATTTTGTGGCATCAGTGCTTGGGTTGTCCTTCGTTTCGTAGTCTGTATTCACTATCTAACATTTATGGCTTTAAGTTAAACAAGGACTTGTGATGTTTGTCATGAGGCAGAACATATAAGAACACCCTTTCCTATTATTGCATCAAGGCCAAGAAAACCTTTTACTTTGATTCGTTGAGATATGTACGGCAGAGATCAAACCCCGTCTTCAAGTAGAGGTCATTATTTCTTTTGCATCATGGATGATCTAGTCATGTTGTTTGGAAGTTCTTGCTGCGTAAAGTTGAAACCTACGAAAGCATTGTGCATTTTTGTCCTATGGTGAAAACTCAATTTGGAATTTTTGTTCAAAGGATCCGTAGTGACAATGGGATAGAGTTCATGGACCTATGCCCCCCAAAAAAATTTTTTTCTTGAAACATGCAATTATCCATGAGACCTGCTGTGTGTGCACTGCACAATAGAATGGAAGGGTTGAGCATAATAGACATCTTCTAAATGCGGCATGGGATTTGAGATTTCAAGCCTCTTCACCAATTCAAATTTGGAGGAAATGTGCTCTTGTTGCTGCCTACCACAAACTCAGTTTATCTTATTTTCTTCCATTAGTGGTGTTTGTATTGACATAAGACTTTGTGCAAAGGCAAGAATATACCCTGAGTTTGCACAGGTCTTTGATTGAAAGGAAATGAAACGTCAACACTAACGAAAATACCAGTGAAAGATCTTCTCGCCGGAGCACTGTTTTTAGCATTATATAAATGACAGTTGATACAATTACACTTCTTCAATAAGAAAATAATTAAATTTTGTAGCTAGCATAATGAGAATTACAATTTGAACTAAAAATTATTAAAATTATTAAAATATTAAAAAAAAGAGAAAAAAAATCAGCTTTCCACCAAATACCAAAGAATAAAATTATTAAAATATTAAAAATAACAACAACAAAGACAATCCATTCACCCAACCTAAACTAAATCTGCCTATCCTTGTAAAATAGGGTTGAAAAAAAGAGAAAGAAAAAAAAATCAGCTTAAAACAGGAAACAAATAAGAAACAGAATAAAGCATCCTTTACACTAGAAAAAAATGTGGCAAAGGCTTCAATCCCTCCTACAAAGGCCAAGCACTATGGCTCTTTTAGTCCTCGTTACATGAAGAGTCTTCCACTGCAGAAATCACCCCAAGTATTTACATTAGCATCATAAACCGTTCAACATTTTACTTTGCACTTACGACTAGTGGTGGCTTGTGAGCCTATCAATATTAGAGCATTCGCAGCCATAGGATGAAAAAGGAATGCGGGCCCCACCTAGGTCACTTGTCCACATACTATAGAGGACCAAAAAAATTGTCAAACTCTACCCAGTTCCACCACGTGAGGCAGTTTTTTTGTTTTTTAATATATTCTTGCTTTTTTTCTTTTTTTGGTTAATATATAATTTTTATATGATTAAAAAAAAGGAGTTTTATGTTATGAGGTGGATCCTTGATAAAATTTTTTATTGGGTTGTTCAAATTAAAGTTCCATGGGCTAGAGCAGTAAGAAAATGCAAGTTCCAAAAAAGTAGAACTCTTGCTGATATAGCAAGCTTGAGTTCCAAAAAATGAAACTGTGATGGAAAATGCTCTCAGTTCAAGTTGATAGCTCGGTTTTATTTACATAAGTTGTAGGCAAAGCCAAACTCTTCGGCTGCCCTCGACTAATCCAAGCATAATGTTCCTATAATTTTGAAATTTTTGATAGCTTGTATCCGTGGTGAAAAAGGATAACAAAACATAATCAGCGAAAGACAGCGTAAGTTTTAATTGAGCCACTAGTTGTATCAAACCTAATTTTATGACAAATTGGGCTATGATTCACGGACCGGCTGAAACGAGCCACATAGCCAAATATAGCCCAAGCCAACTTGACCTGCTACTGGAGCCAAGCAAAATAAGATGGACTATCCACCGGATACGACTGAGGCTTGGATTCAG
The DNA here is from genome assembly GCA_029747015.1 of Carnegiea gigantea. Classification (NCBI taxonomy): domain Eukaryota; kingdom Viridiplantae; phylum Streptophyta; class Magnoliopsida; order Caryophyllales; family Cactaceae; genus Carnegiea; species Carnegiea gigantea. Next base: position 29,786 of record JAKOGI010001976.1, read on the forward strand.
CCTGATTACTTTACTATACAAATCGACTGGACGTTTGATCACTGATTAGACCCAGAGTGGAATCATGCTTTGTAAGATTTAACCCTGTGACATCTAGTTTGACAACTTTTGATAGCAATACGCAGTGCCAATTTTCCCGCATCCAAATGTGACAACTCTTAGTTGTGATACAGTGCCAATTTCCGCACTTCTAGCATTTTACTCACTGGTCAATCCCAAGGTGAGAAATGTAAAGACAATGATAGAGAACAAGAATAAAATGAATTACCTGAGCTATGATCTGGAACATCATCAGAGTGTTCTCCTTTCTGATGATTTTCAGCTTCAATGCATTTGAGGAGATACTTGAAAGTCTCAATCTCACAAGGAATGGTGATGGCACCACTGTGGTCAAATCCAAACTCTTCCTCTGCCTTCTCTAGGAGACGTTTGAACAGATTGTGGCTAAGGTACTGTGTAGGGATGATGAACCTCCGGAGCTCCTTCCCCACATAGACTGCCAAATACCCCCGGGGAACATCTGGGGGTGGCTCGGGGCTCTGGCAGGTCTCTTCATCCGAGTCACACACTATCACGGAGCTCCTTAACCGCCTGTTCACCTCAGGAGAGATTCCCCCTGGGTGAGGATGGGCTTGGGGGCTGTTCATTCTTGAGGTAAGAGTGACATTTTGCCATTTTTGGAGGAGCTCTTTTAACCTCACTATTTGCCTAATGCCACTCACTTTGCCAGCCCTGTGTTCATCCATGGGCTAAGTGCTATGAGAAAAAGGATGTGAAACTTCTCGGCAGGTTCAGATCCTGCTGACAAAGTTTCATCAGATTGTCCACTACATCAATAACAAAAGAATTCGGGATTAATAAACAATGTACACCACAACCCTCGACCAAAAAAAGTCTAGTTTTGAGTGAGTTAGGTGATTTTACTTCAATTAATGCAAGATCAGTAGCTCAACAACCAGAGTTACCTTTCAGAAGCCTCACAATACTCTGCAGTTCGGCCAAGTAAATGGGTCATTCAGTTTGCATTTAGGGCAGGAAAAGCATGCCCAATATTCCAGTTGGCTGGGTTTGGGCCAAGCCTCGTTAGTATTTGGGTCAGGTCACATACATACCTATTGTTAGTTTGTCCAATAAGATTATCAGAAAAATACAACTAATATGATTATGCAGAATTCAGGGTGAAGTCAGAACTGTATATAGCCTGATCTCAGATGCAAAACTCTAGGTTCATTATTGTTTCTAGTTGGATAATTAGATATGAATCAATCTTCCTAGTTCAACACCCCCCCCGAGAAAAAAACACGTTGGTAATCACATCTAGGCACAGATCCAAGTAATAGCATGCCCTTTGTACTGACCTTCGAAGCAATACAGGCTGATCTACAATATAATTTGAATTGTAACGGTTGCAGCTGGGCTTATCACTTATTTTCTATGACAGAAAATAAAAGCTTCAATGATCGTGGTATGTCAGATAAGAACCTCTCTTCACTACAGCTTCTCACTAAATTCCACCACTAGGAGGAGTCAGTCATTTGTCAAAGAAAAGAGAGATGAGAAGATCAGAAGAGAACCAGCTGCAAAATATAAAAATCAAAGAGTGTTTTTTTTTAAAAAAATTAAGAACAATAATAATAATAATGAAAATGCAATGTGTGCGGATTGCAAACCCTCTTTAACAGAAAAAGTAATAGCAGAGATGAACATCATCGGAAAAAAATGCATTATTATTCCAAAGATTTAAATTCCGCCACCCCATTTAAAACGAAAAATGACATTGTTCGGTCTAGAAGAACCAATCAATGAGTTTCATTACATCCCTTCTCAGATCATTCCAGTTGCCTTGTAGCTATAAGAATACACAGATACAGTACAAAATAGATTTGTTCTTTTTCGACAAGCAATTTTGTTTATGTTTAGTGGAAACAGATTATGAACCCAAGTGAAACATGAGTCAATTTGAATTTAGAGCTTAGTTTCATATTACCGTAGAAACAAATCTGTGAGACGAACAAATTATCCGTTTCTTACCCTTTTTATGTTAAAATTGTTCCATGAGATAAGAAAACTCAAAGTTTTTCAGTTCATAATTCTGTGTTCAAATTTTGTTTCTCTCCAATTCGCCACTTTTACTCAGATGTGCAACATCTGAATTACAAGATACTTGGGTACCAAAGATTTGGGCTCAAAGAAAAAGGGATTCAAAAGAGATAAATGAAATAAAACCTTTTGGTGAACACATTTTCTTCAATCAGAATGGTTATATAATATTCTGTTTCACAATTTATGCCAGAATTCTTTGCTTTCAAACCAGCACCACCAGCAGATTGAAACTTTATCAGTTAACAAACAAAAACAATAAATCTGAACGGCATGATTTCTGCTCTATATAGGTAGTGAAGTAAATGGTAAACAAGATAAATCTAATAAATATAATAGAAATAAATAAAAAAATAACCGTGGCCTAAATTTCCCAAAAATATTGAATTCCTGTTGTTAATTCCACTTCATTGCCTGACATATTTAATATTCTCAATCAATTTTAATTTCCGACATTATTTCTCCATGTGCACAGCAGTTTTCCCAGAATCCAAGGCTACCTTAAAAAGATTTTTTTAATTTAAGGAAAAAAAAAAGCGTTTAATTGTTTCTGATCATGACGATCAATATAACTGAAAACAGAGTTGCCTGATCATATTCCCCCACCATGAAAAAATGTAACATCTGAATCCCCATATCATGATTGAAAAAATCTCACAGATCCAGCACATGATTTACACAATTTGGTATCAATTAAACAAACCCATTTGGACAAATCATTGAACCAACTGGCGCACCACAATGCATCCAAAATGTTGAATTTAGGAGAGAACCCAGAAATCTAACCTCAAACAAGAAACAAACCCACAAAAGAAAACAGAAATTTGCATTAAATCAAATAAACTACCTGGAATTTCTTCAAATGTGAGCCATCTCAGAGGTCTCCGGAACAAATTTATCACAAAGTGGGCTCTCTAAAGAAAGGGGAAAATAAATTTTTCTGACAGATTGATAGAAAAAGAGGCAGATGAGAGAGAATGAGAAAGAACGGAAAAAAGACGATTGAGAATTTGAGAAGGCGTATATAAAGAAATTAAAGTGTCCAAAATTAGTCATTTGAACAAGAGAAGTAAGCGACTAATAATAATGGGGAGTGAACATCGGGGAGAGGGAAATGATGTTGCGTGAAGCAAAACACTTCTGGAAATGTTCCAAAATTTACGGCTAGGATAAATTTCAATAGGCCACAACCATTGCATTTTTTTTTGCAACAAATAGGTGTTAGTTTTGGGGGAAAACTTTAGGGTTGAAAATGAAAATTGAAGTGAAAAGATAAAAATGTTCTTAACGAGTAATCTACCTTACTCTCTCTTCACTTGTTGCCTGCTATATTTTGCTCTCTCTAAAAAATCTTTCAATTAGAAGTGAGGGTTTGGGGGAACTTTAGACCACGCCCAATCTCTCTCAAGGGCTCTCTATAATCAAATCTACTCCTCCACATCTCTATTATTGAGCAATTGCTATTGAAAGTGTCTTGAAAGTTGACCCCCATTTGAAGAAGGAAGAGGTGATTGTGGAAGAAGATGAGTGGGTGGAAGTGTGTTGGAGAAAGTGTAGGAGAATTGTAGAGTTGAGTTTGGAGTGTTGGGTGGTGGTGTACAGGTGAGGATGAAGGTGAGGCGTAAAGTTGGAGAAGCAAGGGTTGGAGTCCCTGACATCGGTAGACGGCTACAAGCAGCGTGGTAGACAACAGGTATATGAAAATTATTTGTAATTTAAAACGATTTTATATGTGGGATGACGTTATTTTGATTGTTTTTGGCTTTGTGGCAGATAAATGTTTGAGATAAACAGTATGCCACGGTAGTGGTAGACGTTTACCCGGGTAGGTAATTTGTAGTTGATGTGCAAACCGAAATGTATGCATCAGGGGAGCGATGTAATAGGTTGAAAAAGGAGGAAGGTTTTCCATGGAAGACTGTACTGTATTTAGCAACATTCACCATTTCACCAATAACAAGGCAATGGTTAACCTGAAAACAATAAAGTGTTTACCGTGGTAGACAAAGAGTATGGAATAGGTATACCTGTAGCAGTAGTGGTGTGGAGTATGTTATGTGTTTTTGTTGCGTAAATAATAGAGTATTGTTTGTGATAACAAAAATATATTATTATATGACATTCAAGGTAATTAGGGTTGTTCATCAGTCCAGGATTGGACGGGATCGGCCTGGATCGAAGACCAAATTGGGGCAAATCTACGGACCGAGGATCGGACCGATTCAAATTCGGTCCAGACCGGACCATACCGGGCTGAGCCCGGATCGGACCAAGACCGGACCGAATTTGGACCGTCCAGTTTGCACCTTGCAGTCTACATGTGTTAACCTTTTTTTTAGAATTTGAAGCATTGTGTAAACAGTTTGTATGATGACCTGTAGACTGGGCCGCGGCTGTGGCTGTGGGCCTTAGGTAATTTGTATTATGAGCATGAACAAATGAGCAATAGCACATGATTATATAATGAGTTCATGCCATTCAATTGATCAAGCATACATAACTGGACTTGCCAAACATTAAGTCAGCAATCAGCAATCCAGCATATATTGTTCCACTAAGTTCTTCCCTTCTCAAGCACAAGAAGCAATCTTTGTATCCCTTCTCAAGTTCTTCAGTCTTGACCATCTAAGTTTTTTCCAATGAACACGAATACATGATCTTGTTGATCCTTGGCTAATTTACCAAACCAATACCATAATACATCCAAAATAGTCATAATTACACAAATCTAAAGCAACTCCCAAACTTAAAAAATTTAATACATGACCAACTAAACTTAAAAGTTAATTACATAAGTAACATAACCAAAGCTTTAAATGTTGAACATGTTCTTTTCTCAAAATCGATCAAGTGACTTAATCTTCAAACCAAATAACCAATGCCAATGCGAATCCCAAACTTAAAACCACCGTCTTGGACTTGGAGAAGGAATTTCTTGCAAGAATGTGGTCCTTTCGCAGATGTTCGACTAATTACTCACGTAGTAGCGTATGAAATAATAAAAGATAGAGTTAGTAAATATAAAAATCAACAATTAATTTAACGAAGAAAAATAATAAAGATACTAAGATAGTAATATAACATAAAACTAACACAATTAAAAGAAAACTACCTCAATATTAAATGTTCTAAATATCACCCACATCAATTGCATTATCCTTACGACTTAGCTTACCCAGATCTAAACAATAAAAGAACAAAAATAAAAGTTACAACATATAATCATATAAAGTAAATAAACCACATTAAAAAAGAAATAAAAAATTGAACATTACCCTTATCAAGGTCCCGTAATTCCTCAAAGTAGTCATCCATATCTAATCTACTACTTGGCCTAAGCCAATCTTATGCACATATAAGAGCTTGGACCGTCTTTTCACAATCAAACCAAACAAAATTTATAAGTTAATAAAAGATAAATAAGTTATAAGTTTATAATATAATAAACAAATGTACTAATTAATCATTTACATTTGGAGTTAAAGAAGTTCAAAATGAATCAAGGGTACGTCCTCCTGCACTGAATGTCGACTTTGATGCAACCAGAGAAACAGGCATAGCTAAGACATCACGAGCCATATGAGCAACCATAGGATATCGAGGACTATGCACTTTCCACCATCCCAATACATCATCCCCTACTTCATCCTCTTCAAGTCCCTCATTTAGGTACTTTTGCAACTTTGTCTTGATGATGCCTCTTTCTCCATCTGACCCCTTTAACTTCTTTCTTAATTGTTATGCATAAGAGGCAGCTCCACTACTTGCATTACCCTTCTCAATTTCAGGTTGTATCCCACTACTCTACCCACTTTGAGGAGTCAATGGCTTATACAATTCCCAATATTCATCAAACAAAGTTTCTAATTTTTCTCTCACTTTCGAGACTATAGCGCTACCTTGTACTTCGCCGAACAAATCACAAAGAGAAACCTCAAGACCTGCTAACTTGTACATAAGATCAAAGATGGGAGCAATATACATCAACGAGTTTGTTTTCTCAGGTGTGCCATAGTACTTATCATATTTCATTCTCATCCTCTTGGCCATTTCCTTAAAGTTTGTGACTCTAGATCCAATCTCATCAATTTCCTCACTTTCTTCGTCATTAGCATCAATGGCCTTAACAACTTCCTCCAAGTTGTTTAACATACTATGAATAGCCACAATCTCAAAAAAAAGCAAGTTCAATGTCACATATGAAGTACCAGACAAATGCAAAGTCACATTATAAAAAACCTCCAAAAAAACTAACAAGTGTTTAACTTGTTTCCAATTATTAGAGTCAGGAGGCCTATCTGCATCATCATCTTTTGCTAACTCCACATTATAATAAGGGTCTCTTTTGCTACATTTTGTGAATGCATGCTCATACACTAAAGCAGTGCTAAGCATCTTATAAGTTGAGTTCCATTTAATGGGGACATCAAGAGACAAAGAAGCCTTACTCTCAATTTTTTCTGCAATTGCACATTCTTGAAATCGTTGCAACCTACTAGGAGATTGCCTAATAAATCCCACAGCAGCTCGAACACGCTTAACTGATTTTCCAACAACCTTCAACCCATCCCACACAACCAAATCAAGTATGTGAGCAATACATCTGACATGTAAGAATTCCCCACTAGAGAAAAGAAAATAACCATGTTGCTTAAACTCACCAATAAGGGCATTACAAGCAGTGCTCCCAGCATTATCCACAGTAATAGTGTACAGTTTAGATGCTAAACCCCAATCATCTAAGCATTTTCCTCGAACAAGAGCAATATCATCACCTTTATGACTGGAAATGACACAAAAATTCAATATTTTCTTATGCAATTTTCAATCATTATCAATAAATTGAGCAGTTACAACCATATAATTAATCCTCTGAAGTGAAGTCCATGTGTCAGTTGTCACACACACCCTTTGACATGAATGTGAAAGATATTCTTTCAGTTTCACCCTTTCATCTGCATATATGCGATAAATGTCTCTTGCAATGGTAATACGTGAAGGCACATTAAGTGAAGGACAACAAATAGACATCATTAGCCTAAACCCCGCATTTTCAACAAACCTAAAGGGTAGCTCATCGATTATGATCATTTTGGCTATAGACTCCCTTGCTTCATGAGGATTCAATGCCCATGTCTTCAATCTAGCTTCACCCTCATTATTTTGATCTTTTTCAAAAACCAACTGAGTTTGTGTCCGGTTGCTTTGATTATTCGGATTTTCAGGACACTTTGGAAAATGATTTTTCAGGTTCTTCGTTCCATTCTTACTAGAGTCGACCTTATATATTTTACCACAGTATTTGCACTTACCGGCCACTCTTTTGCCATTTTCTTTGAGCTCTTTGAAATGTTCCCAACACTTTGCCCTTTGAGTGGACTTTCTAACAACTTGTTCCCCCTTACTCTTACTTTGTGTTGCTCTTTGACTTGCCTCTTCCTCCTCTTCAATTTCAGTAGGGTCGTTCGGTTGGTGCTCACTTGAAATATCGACATCCATGTCACCCGATTCTTCTCTTATGGAACTACTTCTCTTTTTGGATTTGGAGCTCGACATCTAGCATTGACCAGCAATTAAAAAAATACATAAGTAGCTAACAATATATATATATATATATATAGATATATATATATATATATATATATATATATATATATATATATATATATATAGATATATAGATATATATATAGATCATGTTATTTAAAAAAAATAAAAATACAAAAATAACAAAACTTACATTTCGAGAACACGCCGTAAGAGACTCCATAATGACTAATCAAATCCAAAGTTGAACTTAAGAATTATACCTGAAAAAGTAAATGTTTATATGGTTACATTATAAAACGTGGCATTAAAGCAGGGATATGCAAGATAAGCTATTGAACCAGAGCATTAACGATAAATAATTTGATAAATAAAACGTGGCATTAAGTAGGCATACGGGATACCTAATCACTTTGACTCAATATTCACTTGAATACTTAATCACTTTCACTCCATTGAGTCAGGTTTTGGTATAGTGTAAAGAACACAGATGGTTGAACGTTCTAGGCAAAATAAATTCTACAAGAGCATGGCTCTTTTTATTAGTGCAATAATCCCATTCAATCCAATACAGAGGTTATTAACATTGCTAGAGAAAGAGTTAGATTTATAGGAAAGCATAGTAGTAATGAAGAAGGCTTCACACTTTGCTCAAATAAAGAAAAAATTAAAGAAAGTCATATTCATTCACATCAACAACACCAGTAGAGATAGAAAATTTACAGTAAAAAAGCCATTCATTCATATTAGTCTACACTCTTCAGAGTCATATTGCTTTTGCTTTAGGCGCAACATTCACTTTCATTCTTTTCATTCAGAGTAAGCAAGTAGCCACCCAAAATTCTTGAAAGCCAAGGTTTACAGACTTCAGGCTGACATCATGCAATGGGGTCAATTTTAAACGATAAGCAATAATTTCGACATCCTTGGCAGAATCGACCTAAAATGAATTGGAAAAACATACATTAAAGTGATAGCAAAGTCATCAATAAGTGCATTACATATGCCAAGAAATAATATCAGTATCCTATATAATAATCTTACCTTCTATTTAGCTTGTGCTATGCTTGATATTACAAATAACCTCAAAATTCATGGAGCAGTACACCATACAAATAGGCAATTGGCAATAGTAGCACAGCAAGAAGCTTAGAAGCCAACAATAGATCAATGAATTGCATAATTTACATCAAACAATTGAGAAATCAAATGAAATCCAATGAATTTCATTCACCGATGGACAGGGAGAGAAGAGATCAGAGTTCAACCTCTAAAACACTCACCGATGGGAGGTGGGTCAATGGCAGAACTAGTGAATGGTGATGGACAGAGAATTCGGCAGTCAATGGTGGTCCGGTGCATGGTGGACATGGAGAGAAGAGTCAGCAGCAACCGACAGGACAACCAAGACTGACGCCGTGATGCTTGGGGCGGGCTGGTTTTGAGGTAATCACTGCCAACGTGAAAGACCTGAGCGTCCGTATCAGATGGGCCGCCGGTCACGGCTGTCGGCACTGGGCTGGGGTCACAATGCTGACAGTTAGAGAGAGAGAGAGAGTTAGAGAAAGGGGAGGTAGCACGCTGGAATGGAGAGTCGAGACGCAGAGAGCACTAGGGTAGGCTGAAGGTGAGTTGCAAACAATAGGCCCGCCAAGTCTGGAAACTGAAAATCAAAATTGAAATTTGAAAAACTCCAAAAACCCTAAAAAAAGGGGTCCACGGTCCAACCGGTCCGAACCGGGACCGGATCGAATACCGAAACTAGATAAAGACAGGACCGTGGATCGAACCGACTAAGCCCGATCTAGTCTGGTCCGGTCCGGTCTAGGGCCGGTCCAGAACGAATAATGAACAGCCCTAAGGGTAATTAGAAAGTTGTTGGAAAGACTTAGTGCAAGGTCTTACTTGATGTGACGTATAGTAGAGATGAATGCAAACGGTGGTGTGGGAAGGGAGCTTGTTGTTTATGTGTGTGTATATATATACACACACACACACACACACATACTAATATATAGGTATGTATGTATGCAGATGTAATGCGGTGGTGTGGGACTATATGTGTGTGTATATATATACACACACACACACACACACATACTAATATATAGGTATGTATGTATGCATGTATGTGTGTGCGTGTGTGTCCATATATATATGTATGTGTGCGTGTGTGTATGTCTATATATATATATATATACACACACACACATATATATATATATATATATATATATATGTATATATATACACACACACATACATTTATATACATATGTATACATGTGTTGTTGTGTTGATGTGTACGTTTGTCACTGTGTTGCTGAAGTTAACCTTGGCGCACCTTCACTAGAACTATGGTAAACAATTGAGAAGGTGGTAACTTTTTTGAGTTGGACTATAGTTAGGGGTAAGGTACTGAGGGCAGCATGTCCCGTTTGTGTTTGTTCTGACTGCCTCTGTTTATGAGCTTTTTGTGTAGGCCTCCATAACAACTGATTGTAGCATCTTCGTCATGATCTTCACGAATGTGCTTGCCCTTAATGGGCAAACTATATGCTTCACACAAGGGGATATCGGTCACTTGAGCGATGAATGCTTGGTGGATATCCTTTGTGGTAGCATACGCAACTTCCCAAGTCCATGACGCGTCTCCTCCATTCTCATTGAACCAACTCATGTTTGTCTATGTATTTGTGAATTGAACGGGTTTTCCCATCTGATGTTGTTGTTTGTTTGGTTGACATGGACATGTGAAACACATTGGTAGATAGGTCTGGATTTAAGTGTAGTTTACGCAGACTTAGAACTAGGTGTACCCGTGTAACACATGACAGAAATAGTGGTTGTTGTCTGACCTTCACATACCCGTGTACCAGTCCATAAACTCCTATCTACTAGTGCACACTGCCTCTTTAAGTGTGGTAAGCAATAGCACAATGGTGTGTATTATTAAAGTAATGTGAACAAGTTAATAAGGGTAAAACGATGCAATTTAGGCGCACAATAGGACCTTTTAATTACATAACTACATCAGCAAACATACATAAATGTTGCGTTTATTGTGCAACATTATATACAATAGTACTAGCAATTTACATTGATCATGAACTACAAAAAACCATATATTCTGTCTAACGCTACAAAGATCTCATCATCATCAGACAGTTCGATGATTTCCCCCCAATGCGCAGCCTACTTTTGCAGGTGATCACCTACACATTCCCCCCTTTCAGTCGCGTAAGCCCTACAATTACAACACAAACAACATATAATCTACTCATTCTGATAAACAACATTCAATAAAGTACTTCATCAAATAAGTCTTCATTTATGCCTCACCTTTTCACGCCTGTTTCTTCGTTGTTTCCCTTCAAACTACCATTTCCCCCACTAGCTACGCCTACCACACTATGATCGCAACTGAGCGTACGTCCTTCATTTTCTACACCAGCCTTATATCCTCGCCTCGTCGGCCCATCATTCCCACTCACATACAAATAGCCATGCTCTTCATTTCCATTGAAAAACATCCTCATATCCGCATCACCCTTAACTGTCATTAACATTTGTCGGTTATACTTCAAATTATACTATAGTTTCTGCCAGACAAATCACTACATGTAATCTTTATCACCATTCTCCGCACCTCCTCCGCCTCCATCCCCTCATTCACCACAATACATTTCCTTAACCCTCCCACATATGTTACTTTCCCATCTCCACATTCCTCCAACTTCCCCCTATAACACATAAACAACAAGCTCCCTTCCCACACCACCATCTGCATCCATTTCTACAATACGTCATGTCAAGTAAGACCTTACACTAAGTCATTCTAATAACTTTCCAATTACCCTGCATGTCATATAATAATATATTTTTGTTATCATAAACAATACAATATCATTTACGCAACAAAAACACATAACATACTCCACACCACTACTGCTACAGGTGTACCTATTCTATACTCTTTGCCTACCACGATAAACACTTCATTATTTCCAGGTTAACCATTGCCCTGTTGTTGGTGAAATGGTGAATGTTGCTGAATACCGTACAGTCTTCCATGAAAAACCTTCCCCCTTTTTCAACCTATTACATCGCCCCCCTGATGCATGCATTTCAGTTTGCACATCAACTACAAATTACCTAACGGGGTAAACGCCTGCCACCATCATGGCATACCATTTACCCCAAACATTTACCTGCCACAAAGCCAAAAACAATCAAAACAACATCATCCCACATACAAAATCGTTTAAAATTACAAATAATTTTCACATACTTGTTGTCTATCATGCTGCTTGTAGCCATCTACCCATGTCAGGCGCTCCAACTCTTGCATCTCCAACTTCACGCCTCGCCTCCATCCTTACCTATACACCACCACCCAGCACTTCTAAAATTCTCCTGTACTTTCTCCAACACACTTACACCCACTCATCTTCTCCCACAATCACCTTCTCCTTCTTCAAATGGGGGTCAACTTTCAAGATACTTTCAACAACAGTTTCTCAGTAACAGAGATGTAGAGGAGTAGATTCAGCTATGGAGAGCCCTTTAGAGAGATTTAGCGTGGTCTAAAGTTCTCTCAAATCCTCACTTCTAGTTGAAAGATTTTTCAGAGAGAGAAAAACATAGCAGGCAACAAGTGGAGAGAGAGTGAGGTAGATTACTCATTAAGAACTTTTTTGTCTTTTCACTTCAATTCTCATTTTCAGCCCTAGAATTTCCCCCCCAAAACTAACACCTATTTATTGCAAAAAAAATGCGATGGTTATGGGCTTGTTGAAGTTTAACCCAGCTGTAAATTTCCCTCCGAAAATACAAATAGTTAAATTTTGATTTGGCAAAGATTTTGGGATTTGGGCAGGTGATTTTTGAGTATTTGGTTTTAGGGGTTTAAGTATTGCAAAATTCTACCATAATTGAAAAAATTTCAACTATTACAGTTGACAAATCCCAACCCTTAATGTAAACAAAAGAGATCTGAACCGTTGAAATTAATTACCTACAGCCTGTTAAACAAGTTAGCCTATTTTTCCCCTATTATACATGTTATCCTTTTTCTCTCTTCCGTACTACCCACTCTTTATCTCAGAGTTTCTCTCTAAAAACGAGGAATACTCCTCTCTTCACAGCTTTCTGCTGATTTTTTAAAAATCCATAATCACCGACCATAGTAGTAGCGATTGGAGGCAAATCACCTCCATCTGATGCTTCCGACAAAGGCATCGACGCCTACAACTCACATCATTCTCCCTCTCACCTCAAACATAGTTGACTATGCTTAACTTTGCTCCATGACTCTCCTCCTCCATGCTTCTGAAGTTCTTCTGGATAAGTAGAATATGATTTCCTGGCCCAATAAAGTTATTGTTTGTTTTCCGAAATTTTCTGAAAAATATGGATTTTTTTACATAAATTTGTTTAAAATGCTGACAATTTGATGAATCTATACTAAAAATCTAGTGGGGGTATTCAATGGGTTCATGTTGGTCTTGCATGTCTAAATCGTTGGAGCATCATCGTAAATGGGTTGAACATAGACGAGGGTCTAATGGAGATTAGGTCAATATCCAAGAGTTTTTGAACTGAGTAGCCATTACTCTTGAATTCTTCAATTTCACCACCAAAAGACCTCTTCAATGCAGCATATAGCATGTCAAGTGTCTCTTATCTCTCCTCTGCATCCATCCATACCTTCAAGTTCTAGAATAAGGACAGTAACGATTCTTTGCCACATAGCAAATTTCAGGTCATATCCAATTAAATTATCATTCTAAGAAGTTTACTGGAAATATGTGGAGACTATAGAGCAAGAATTCTTGAAGATGAGGAGAGAGAACACATGGAAAGGACATGGGGAAGGGAGGAGATAATGGGTCTCACTGGGTCATTGGCAACTTTGTAACTGCAACCCCCCTTCCCCAAAAAAAGGAACGAAAGGGAGAAAAAATAATAAGAAATAAGTAGCCAGTTGTGGGAACCAGATATAGAAGGTTTTTCTAAAATAGATGAAAGGTTAAGATTTTCTTCTAATATCAAACGGTTCATGTAATAGTTAATTATGATAATTGGAAAAAAAAAAAAGTTAACTATGGGAGAATCTTCCTTAAGTATTTGGTTTGAGGGGTTTGGAATTTCGAATTCTAATACAAGCAAAGGTAGCCGACAATGGCTGCCTTTTTTAACCCAATTTGGCCTTTCGTTTGTTTGGTTTATTAGTACAATGAAAGGGAATGAGTCAGTAAGAATGTGAGAGATTGATGTGTTGTATAATTGATAATTAGATTAATCAAGCTTGGGGTGATCTATGATTCAAGGTAGCAGGTCATTTAAGTAAGATATGACTTTGATTTTTAAAAAAAAACAATATGGAGTAGAATATGGCATGCCTTAGTTTCATTTATTCAGCGTAGTTATACAACGATCCAGATCATGCTGGCCCAGACATCACATTGGGAACCACATATGTTTAACACGTAAGAGAACCCCAAACCAACTTTTATATGCCCTTAGAAAAACCAAACCAACTAGATCCAAACTCTCTACCTGATTAAGATTTTAATATTAATGTTACTGCCAAAACAGATTTTTCATATTAGGGTTGCTTGTATTTATTTGATGAATCAATATGAAATTGAAGAATTAATATTGAAAATGCCGTTACTAAAATTAAAATCATTTCAATCCAAGATCATCCAACTTAAAATTGTTATAACTCGAACATAAATTGAATGTTTTGATTGCCAAGGCTGAAACACTTCCATTTTGCGAAAATAGACATAAAAGATTAAATTGGAAAGGAGATTGATAGCACACTGTATCTCAAAAGGCATTCAATCGATGACTATATCATGCAGAACACTCCAGTGAAGGAAGGATTGAAAGCATCTAGTTGATAAGGGCAAAATCTTCCAAAATGCTTAAATGAACCTACTGAACTGGAAGTCTAGAACCCACAACTTACGAATATGAAAGTAAAATGAATAGTACTAAAGTACCCCTTAATAGAGCCCCCAACTTACTGAACTAGAGCCCACGTCCCCTTAATAGTTAGTTATTATTGATAGAACCTTGTTGTCCTGTAAAGCTCGAGAGATATATAAAAGGATATATACTTGTGGTACAAATAATTTTTGTCTTTTATTGATGGTACATACAATTTTTTATTAGGGTAAATGGTTGGCCTCCAAGTAGGTCCTATCACACAGTTTACCCAATCAGGTGTATATCACATATTCTGGCCCAATATCTAGTGCTCACCCTCCATAATTCCTACCCACACAAAAGTGAAGCAGTTTGACATTGATTTGAGGCTTGTGCTAATTATCACATGTTGACAATTCACTTAAGCTCAAACCCATGCATCATTAGTAAACTCACTTGGAACCCTTCCTTAGTTTGATTAGTAAGTCTTAAGTGATGCTTAACCTAGACTTAAGAATTTAGATAAGTATACACACAGTCAAAGAGAACTTTGCAGAGAGTGAACACAAGGAAGTTTGGGGGAACGGCCATGTATTACACTAGGAATGCTTGATGTACACATGAGTCCCCTTGGAGGGTATAAGTACACATCCATCTCCTCAATGGTTGGTGGAGATCTATTTGATTCTACATTAATATTGTACATCCAGAATGTTC
This sequence comes from Carnegiea gigantea, assembly GCA_029747015.1. NCBI lineage: Eukaryota > Viridiplantae > Streptophyta > Magnoliopsida > Caryophyllales > Cactaceae > Carnegiea > Carnegiea gigantea. The sequence goes on from JAKOGI010001976.1 coordinate 45,089, forward strand.
TTATAAATATCGAAGATTATACACAAGTATGAAATAGTGTAGAACGTTGTGGAACACTCTATAACTCGCTCTAGAGAATTCCAGAGAAATCTAGGACGTTCTAAAGTGGTCCATGACATCCTCCCCTACCCTGTCTGCCGACATCTTCATTGTCTTCTTGTCCTCGAACGCTTGTACTTGTTCCGTGAATTTCCACAAGTGTTGGATGGGCTCCCACCTAGCCTCGTCTTCAGGTAGTCCCTTTAATTTGATAAGTTGTTCATGTGCCAATGGTTGGTTGGAGTGCCACACCACTCGACCAGTAAGGACTTCCTCCACTTCCTTGTCATGGTGTATCTTCATACCCATGGATGCCCATTGAGAGATGCCTCGACTCAAATCCACTTGGTCTCCATGATAAGACTTAAGTAGGCTTACATGAAAAATAGGATGATACTCGATCTTGGGAGGCAGCTTCACCTTGTAAGTTTGTGCCCCTACCTTCTTAAGAGTGAGGAAATAACCCTTGTATCATCAAATGAGACCCCGATGTCAACTGCCTAATCTTGGATGGTTATACATCTTAATAGGCACAAGGACCCCTACTTGGAACTCCATCAGGCGTTCTTCTTGTTGACCCACTTCTTCATCTTCTTAGAGGCTTTTTCCAAGTAAACTCGGGCCATACCCACTTGATCGTTCTAATCCTTGGCAAACTTGTAAGTGGGTGAACTCGATCGATGGCAACATATGGCAAGAGAACCTAGCATTAAGGATTGTTGACCCGTGATGATCTCAATCAAACTTCAGCCCATGGACTCGCTCCTTTGCAAGTTATATGAGAATTGGGCAACATCAAGCAACTTTGCCCAATCCCTCTAGTTGGCACTCATGTAGTGCCTCGAGTAGAGCTCTAAGAGAGTATTGACCCTCTCGGTTTGTCCATTGCTTAACAAATGGAAGCTTGTGGAGCATTTGAGCTCAGAACCCATGAGCTTGAACAACTTCATCCAAAAATGCCCCATAAAGCTACTGTCTCAATCGCTCATTATGATTGAGGTAAGCCCTAATACTTTATCATAGGATTGAAGAATAAATGGATAGCTTGCTCGGCGGAACATTCCTTGGGTACGGGGATGAAGGTAGTATGCTTGGAATAGAGATCTACCACCATAAGGACCCAATTATATCCCTCACTCAGGGATACGCCCTCAATAAAGTCCATAGAGACACTCTTTCATGCCATTTCGTGAATGAGAAGAGGCTCTAAGAGTACGGGGGTGCTCTTTACTCAATCTTATATTGTTAGCACACAAGATAAGTTTTCACATAGGCCTCCACATCAACCTTTAAGTAAGGCTAATAGTAGGAACCTCCTATAATAGATAATGTATACTGCATGGTTGGATGTCCCAAACACGTGCTATCATGACATTCCTTCATGACTTCCCTTCTGAGGTAGTTATGTGAAGGAACATAGATGCGCTTACCTTTAGTGAGGATCAAGCCTTTTTTACCGAAACCACCTCGTTTTACCCTCCTTTAGTGAGGTTAATGATGGTTTGGGCAAGTGAATCACATTGGAGCCCCTATTTGATGCAGTCCCATAGGTTGCTTTGAGGCCAGCTAATTTCAGTGAGTTCTCGCTTGTGGCTCAAAGCATTAGCCACTAAGTTGGCACATCTCAATTTGTACTCTAAGACATAATCAAACTCTGCCAAGAGTCTTGCCACCTACTTTGGTTAGGAGCGAGCTTCTTTTGGGTCTGGAAGTAACTATTGGTGACGTTGTCAGTCTTGATAATGAACTTGCTCCCGAGCAAGTAGTGCCTCCATGTGCGGAGACAATGCACTACAACATTCATTTCCTTCTCTTGCACCATGGAGTGCCTCTCGGTATCATTGAGCTTTTGGCTCTCAAGGGTGATGAGATGACCCTCTTGTATCAAGACACGACTAATAGCGAAGTCAGAAGCATCCATATGGAGCTCAAACGGCTTGTTCAAGTCGACAAGTGCTAAACTTGGCTCCTTAGTAATGGCCTTCTTCAAAGTTTCAAAGGCATGTTGGCACTCTTGGCCCCATAACCATCCTTTTCCCTTCTTTAACAAGTTGGTAGGAGGGGCAGTGATTGCAAAATAGCCCTTGATGAATAACTACTAGTAGCTCACTAAGCTGAGGGAAGATCTCAACTCGTGACTTTCGTGGGTGGCTCCCATTCTAGGATGGTCTTAATTTTTGCCAAGTCCTTGTAAAATTTACCTTTGCCAACGATGTGACCTAAGAAAGTTCTATGTTCTTGTGCAAAGAAGTACCTCTCTTTCTTGACCTAAAGCTTGTTGTCCATCAAGGTCCAAAACACTTCCTATAAGTGTCCCATATACTCCTCCAATGACTTATTTTAGATGAAAATATCATCAAGATAAACAACGACGAAGTGAACAACGAAAGGAACCAGCACCTTGTTCATGAGTGGGCAAAAAGTGCTTGGTGCATTTGTGAGGCCAAAGGGCATGACAAGGAACTCATATGATCGATAGTATGTCACACATGCCATCTTTGGCTTGTCTCCTTCAATTATGTGAGGAATGGGATACTTGTTTTTTATGGTGATCTCATTGAGTGCCTAATAGTTTATGCATAGTCAGAGGGAACCATCATGCTTCTTTTGAAATAAGACCAATGAGTCATGGGAGATTTGGAGGGATGGATGCATCCGACATCGAGAAGCTCCTTCAATTGCCTCCTTAGCTCTTCGAGCTCGGGTGGTGACATGCAATAAGGGAGAATGTGCTGGCTTACCCTCTAGTTCCAACTCTTTAGCATGATCGACTTCCCTTCTCGGAGGAAGGCTCTTGGGTATGTCGGTGGGCATGACATCCTCGAACTCTTTAAGCACATTTTAAATGGCTTTGGGTGTTTGCACTTCCTTGGACGCCTCTTCTATCTTGAGGGTGGCAAGGAAAGTATGGCCCTTCTTCTTGATTCACTTAGAGAATTGAAGAGCAGAGAGTATTTTGCCTTCTATAATCTCCCTCTTTATGGGGACGACACAAGGTTTCCCATCTCCATGATGCATATGGTGTTGGTGTAACCCATCAAGAATGCCTTCACTGTATCCAAAAAGTCGATGGTCAAATAAAACTTCTGGTCATCTAAAGGACCGATTTGTTGAATAATCATGTGTAAGGTTTTGATGATAACAACCCAAATGTACCAGTCAATATGCTATCATGCTATACTTGAGTAGTGTGCTAGAATTGTGTGTTGAGACAGGTTGCAAACACCCTGGAGAACAGTTTAAAGAAGTGTGGAATATCAAAGTGAACATGTATGCACGACATTAAGGAGGTTAAAAGATCACAAGAGCCATAGGGTTAGTTACTGGTTGTATTAATCTAGATTCTTGTTAATATGCCAATTAGAAGATCTTGACTTAACACTCAACTTGAAGGAATTTCTTGCGCTAACTCAGAACACTACCTAGAATAGTCTGAGCAATCAGGTCTGCAGTGTTCTGAGGGTAACGTATAAAACTCTTCTCCAAAAGATTTTCAAGTGTTTTTCTACTGTTAAAATTCCTAACATATTTGGGATTGATTTTCTGATAATATTTTGTCTCACAAAGAGTCCTTCACTGAATAATATTGTTATCCTAAAATGATACTATCAAAAGATTTTATCTTAGCATTTAAGAGATGATTTCCAAAAAAGATAATGTTGAGAGATTCAATTCCATTTAGAATACTGATTATTTTTGAGAGTTATTGCTAAAATCCAAAACCTCTCATATACTTGTGGCATAAGTATTCGGTAAGTATATAATCTCTTGCCTCTCAATGTTTTCATTCATGGTTTTTCAAGGAGCAAAATCGAGTTTTCTGTGAGAAAATTTTCTGAGTAAAAAACCTTCAAGAAGTGTTCTAAATTGAGTCATCTATATTGGCATAATAGGGATTGTATTGTGCCTCAAACTCAGCTTATTTAGAAGCATTCAAAGTAAGGTGTTTTTCTATTCTCCTCTGTCATCAGTGAGATTAGAGTGTGTCCCAGTCTTAGGAGACTTTGGACATGGTGTATGGCTAGTTTTCAAGTGGAGGCTAGTTACGTGTTTATAACGAGGGTCTCGGAGGAGACTAAATTACGTGTGTGATGTAGTCTGGTGTGAGTTACATGTGTAACGAATTCGGCCCGCATTAGTAAAAGTGTTGCTGAAATCCTACTGAGGCAGGTCGTGGTTTTTATACCTCAATTGGGCCAGATGTGTTTTTTCCCTTAAAAATATTATATCTCCTTTATTGTTTCCACAATTATACTTGTTTCTGCTTTACTGCAAACATGCATTCCAAGTAGTTCTGATGAGTGTTTTGAGAAAACCGAAAAAACTGGTAGACATAATTCATCCCCCTCTTATGTCCTTGTGTGAGTAAATTTAACAAGTGGTATCAGAGTGGAGTTCTCATAGTTAGGTTAACACCTTGAGAGATCCTGAAAAGATGAATACTCCACAAGAAATTTTAGAAGGTTAATCTGTGACAAGACCTCCATATTTCAATGGACAGTACTACAACTGGTGGAATAATCGAATGGAGAACTATATCCAAGCTGAGGATTATGAGTTATGGATGCTTATTGTGAATGGTCCTTACATTTTAGTGAAAGTCACAACTGATGGGAAGACTATTCCTAAGGAGCCGAAGGAATTCAACTCAGACGACTTCAGGAAGATGGAGAAGAATGCCAAGGCCAAGAAACTGCTGTATTTTGGACTCATACCTGACGAGTACACTCACATCTCAGAGTGTGAATCCGTAAAAGAGATATGGAATGCTCTGACGAGTTATTGGTGAGGAAGTATGAGCTATTCGAGATGAGCAATAAAGAGATATTATGGACATGTGTACTCGGTTTGCCCATATCACTAATGAGTTAAAATCACTAGAAAAAATCCTTTACCACTGAAGAGTTGGTAAGGAAGATTCTACGAATTTTACCTCAATTATGGGAATCAAAAGTCACTACTATCCAAGAAGCTAGGAAGATTAATGAGATCTCCTTGGATGAGCTTATTGGGAATCTACAAACATATAAACTAAGAAGGAATTCCCAGATGAAGGAAGAAGTGAAGAAAGACCGAGGACTAGCACTAAAAGCTAGAGAAAGTGATAGCTCAGATTTTGATAAAGAAGGGATGGCCATGATTGCTCAAAAGTTCAAAAAATTCTTCAAAGAGGCCGAAAGCAAATACAAGAATGGCAATACTAGTAAGGCCAAGAATAGCAATTGAGATCAGTTCTCAGGATGCTTTAAGTGTGAAAGACAAGATCATGTTGTGAAGAATTGCCCTTTGCTGAAGGAAGAACAGGGGTCAGAACAGGTCCGAACCAGAGGCAAAAAGATGCAGTTAACTAATGCTGAAAAACGGTTCACCAAGGCAATGATGGCAGCCTGGGGTGATACCTCAGAAGAAGAAGAAGAGGACTCTCAAGATGGAGAGGAAGCAGTAGCTCTTATGGCCCGAAGAGAGTCTGATTCAGATTCTGATTCGATCGAGAGTTTGTCCTAACTCAAGGAAGAGGTACGCAACCTTAGCAAGAGGAAATTTAAAAAATTAGTTTTTACATTGATGGAAGAATGTGAGATAGTAAATTCTGAAAATTGCATGCTTAAAAATACCTACTCAGGATTAGAAAAGGATGTTAAAAGATTGGAAAGAAAGAAGTAAGAACTTGGGCATATGAATGAGGTTCTCACTTGTGAAAAACTCAAAAGTGATGAAAAACTTCTTGTTTTATGTAATGAACTAGACACCCTTATGGAACTAATGAACAAGAGAGAAGAAGTGTTTAACACTGATCTCTCAAAGCTGGAAGAAGAGTTCCGAGAACTGGAACTTAAGGTAGAATTATTGGTGAGTGAAAACAATCAGTTGCTTGAAAAGGTTCATAAGGCCAAATCTGACCTCATTTAGAACAGGCGCTGGAACAGTTCCTCAGAAGCACTTAATTGGTTAAACACTCACCATAGTTGTAATAAAAAGGGACTAGGATTTGTGAATAAACCTGTTACTAGACCAGTTAACAAAAAATATGTTGGACTTCAAGAAAATATAATCTGTTTTCACTGTGGAAAAACTGATCATTATCGCTATGCTTGTCCTTTGAGAAAAAGAGTCATGGATAGAAACTCATTGTATGTTAAACAAATATGGATTAGAAAAGATGACTTAACCTCTATGTCAAAGAAAATGGGACCCAAGTGGATCTGGGTTCCCAAGACAAATACTTAGCTGTTTTGCAGGCTAAAGTGAGAGGAGGCAATCAATTATGGTTCTTGGATAGTGGTTGCTCAAGGCACACTTATAACCTTTGATGGAGGGAGAGTGGCACTTAGAAACGGCAAATTTGGAAAAATTATCAATGTAGATAAGATAGGTAAATCACTCTCTCACTCTATTGATAATGTATACTTGGTTGATAGGTTACAACATAATTTGCTAAGTGTGTCTCAAATTGTGTGATAGAGGTAATCATGTTGAATTCTCTTCAGATCAATACTTGATTACCAATGTCAATTCTGGTAGTGTTGTGTTGAGGGGGAAGCGACATAGCAATGTGTATAAAGTGTGTGTTCTTTCACTTTCCCAAAATCATTTGACTTGTTTAAGTGCTCTTGATGACGATGTTATGCTTTGGCATAAGAGGCTAGGTCATGCAAGCCTTTCTTTTTTAAATAAACTTATTTCTAAGTACCTAGTAGTCAGACTACCTTTCATCAAGTACAACGATGACAAGGTGTTCGACACTTATGCTAGAGGAAAGTAAGTTGGAGCTTCTTTCAAGTCAAAGAAATGTATTAGTACTTCCTGACCTCTTGCACTGCTACATGTTGATTTGAGTGATCCTATGAGGATCACAAGTAGAGGAGGGAAGAGGTATATATTGTTTGATGAGACTAACTCTGTGGTTGAGCATGATACACAGGATGAAGAGTTTGAACTTGGTCTTGTAAGAAAAGACCTCTCGCTCGCTTAAAGCTCCATAGTTGACAAAGGTAAGGCTCTTGAAGGTGAACCAAGTCCTGGAACTGATAATTTGGAAGGTGGGCAGGGAGCTAACCAGTCAGGGGGAAGCATTGCTGAACCTGAACAGAACCGGCCCACTCAACCCAATTATTCCCGAACCGATATGGGAATAGGTACCAGAACAATTCCAGAACTTGTTTCACCATGCACCCAGGAGAGGTTGGTAAGTGTACCTGTGAATCCATTTAATCCACGACCCTGAAAGCACCAGAGCTCGCACCCGCTTGACCAGATCATGTCTGACATTAATACAAGGGTGCAAACCAGATCCAAACTTAGAAACTTATGTGCTTTCTATGTTTTTTATCTAACGTTGAGCCAAAGAATGTTTATGAAGCCCTTGCAGATTCTGACTGTTTTACTGCTATGCAAGAAGAGCTTCTTCAGTTCGAAAGAAACAAGGTTTGGCACCTTGAACCAAGGCCTAAGGACAGATCGATAATTGGCACCAAGTGAGTGTTCAAGAACAAAATGGATGAGTTCGGAACAGTCACTTGGAACAAGGCCAGGGTGGTGGTTCAGGGTTACAACCAAGAAGAGGGGATCTATTATGAGGAAATATTTACAACTATTGACCTCGGACTTAGCTTTATGATATCCTCGAGGTTACAATTTTGATCTCATTGGGCATGCGGATGTTGATTATACTGGATTTCTAGTGGACAGGAAAAGCATCTCAGGTATGGCTACTTTTCTTGTACCTTGTTTGGTCTCTTGGCCTACAAAGAAACAGCACACAGTTGCCATATCCACAACAGAAGCCGAGTATGTAGCGGCTGCTTCTTGTTGTGCTCAATTACTGTGGATACGGTAACAACTCAAGGACTTTGGTGTTGACACGGGATGCATTCCCATATTCTGTGATAACACAAGTGTAATTAACATTGTCAAGAACCCGTGTCAACATAAAAGGACCAAGCATATTGACGTTCGTCATCACTTTTTAAGAGACAATGTAAAAAAGGGTTTGATTTTTATGAATTTTTGTGCCACTGACAAAAAAATTACTGATATTTTTACCAAGACACTGAGTAGAGAATAGTTTGAGAGGAATAAACTCGAATTAGGTATGATTAAGAGAACGTGAGAGTACTTCATCAACTCCCAATGATTGACTAGGAAGGTTTTGAGACCAAATAAATTGATTCAATGGATGCATTCAATTTTCTGTGCTGTTATTAGCATATGTGTGGAATGTGACATGCTGACAGTCGTTAAGGTCTAATATTATTGCCCTTACTATCCTTTGTCACCGAACATATAGCAGTCAAAACAGGCACTAAGAACATGTCTGACCATTGTTTGTATCATGTGCTAATCAAGTTACCATAATTTAAAGTGTATTGGAAATTAGATTTATTACGCCTAATCTATAATCTGCAGCTTTTCCTAAGGTGTAATAATATCTTTCATGCAAAATCCTCTCTCTCTCTCTAAAAACTGGTGGTCAAAAACATCATTACAGATCTTTACTTTATTTTTCGATCAATTCATATCAAATCTTTCTTATCTTCTCAAACCACCTTTCCTCCTTCCCTCAAGAACCTGACCTTCCTTTTCTTCCTAAAACCCACTAAACTCTAACCTCTTCCTCTACTAGCTCTTCCAATGGCACGCACCTATGGCAGCGGCGCATCCTCCAGTCGCAAGGCGCATCACCTAAGCTCACTTCAGGCTAAGAAATCAAGAAAAAGGGGGGAAAAATTACTAGACAAACTCACGGCATCACCAACATCGCCAGCGGAAGCTACTCTTGTACCCACGTATGGTCTTTCTCCCTTCATCTTTCAATTTCTAAAAAGTGTTGATTTGAGGTCCATAGGAATTGAACTTGAGGCCATACCCCCTGTTAAGTTGGTTTTGGGATGGGATTTGGTGTTGTATGAACCAGATATGACTAAGCCGAAATTCCCTGAAAACAGTAGAGAATTTATGATTGTTGAGGATTGAGTTGAAGAGCCAAACTTGAATGATGATTGTGTGTATGATATTGAAGGGGATGAGCCTCTTATTCGGTTCAAACGAACTGTGAAACCAACCCCAAAAACAACTCCTCATACAGTGCCCAAACCACCCATTCGCCGAGTCAAAACCACCACTAAACCCAATGTGCCTCTCACCCTTACCCGACGGCAGCCTCGTACTCGGAGTGTGGGTCCTGCCATCCCACTGGAGCTATCCGAGGACAAGGTTGCTAGACCTTCAAAGAAGCCTAAATCCACTTCCCAAACAATGCCCAAATTACTTGTGCAAATAGCCTCCCAAACGCCTTCCCCGTCTGTGCCCTCGAAGAAACGTGCCCCGAAACGGGGTTCTCCAGAACAGGGGTCTGACCTGGGTGAGAGAAGTGAGGAACCCTCAAAAAAAAAAAAAATCAAGAAAGTCAATGACCCAGGGGAAAAGGTATAGCCATTTCCTGCAGAAAGCCGTGGTGTGAGGGAAGATTGTGAAGGTTTTATACTTCTAAGACCAGGGCTTAGAGGTGTTCTTGGACAAATTGCGAGCATAGAGTTGGCTGGATACATTTACCAATGCTAAGAGGGGCTGTTCAGTACCTGAATTAGCGGAATTTTATGCCAATTATGAGGTCACTAATGGAATAGTTGCTAGCTCTGTTCACGGTCGGGAACTTTATTTTGATGCTGATAATCTCGAAGCTTGGCTTGGGGTACCCTCTAAAGGGTTTGATGTGTATGTACAAGGAGGATAAAACTCTGCTGAGCAATGACCAATTGTTGGATCTCACCAGAAAACTAGCCCAACAACCTGACCTAAGTGCACCCAAGTTTGTAAGAAAGGGGCAAATGCAGCCTTTACATCGGTTGTTATTCTGATTTGTCATTAAGAATGTGATTCCTCAGGGGTAGGGACACAATCTTGCGGACTCTATGGACATGTACCTTACTGACCTTCTCGATCGAGGAGAGCTAATTAATTTGCCTGCTATCATGATTGGTCATATTGGACGAATTGCCAACACTTGCAGAAGCCATGATCTGGGCTATGGTTTTCTTTTGACTTCGGTGTTTGAGACTCTGGGTATCCCTTTACATAAGAGAATGGGCTTTCAGGTAACCGATGAAATAAGGAGCAATACTTTACTTGGGTGTGGGTTCCAGATTAAGAAGAGTGATGGAACCGTGTTAGAACAAGGACCCAAAACACCCTTTAGCCCTGGTTGCTATCCTGTTTCTAGTATGGCAGCATCGTCCAGCACTACCACAGTTGCGACTCTCGTTCAGGATCAGTTCCATATGAAGGAGGAGATTACTGAAGTGAAGCAAGCACTGACTGAAGAAAAGGCCTTGAATGCACAACGCCATGAGGATATTCTTCATGCCTTCTCTGCCCTCACGGCTAAACTTGCTTCATCCTCCTCTTCTCCCTGATTCATCTCTGTTTTTATTTGCCCTATTCCCATCAACGCTGTTCGCCTTTTTGTTTGGTTAATCTTGATTCTGCATGTGATTGACAATGGTTACATCTGTTTTTAATTTGGTTTGGTTATGTGATGCCCTTGCTTGCCTTTGCTGTTGTGTGTTTGTGCACAACTAGGATGGCCAATATCATTATGTACCATATACTTGACTATATCATGGATTATTTTCTCTTATTACCTGTGGTGGTGAGTGTATCCCCACTGACTTTATGCATGTGGCCTCCTAGACCTTTTCAGTGATGTCAAAAGGGGGAAGATGTATATGACCATGCTTTAATTGGTCTGCCTATTTTAAGCTGATTCTTACTCTTGCTTTATCTCGTGTGTGCATTAGACTCCTTAAATTACTATTTCGGCACCAATGTTCTTGCCCTTTGCTCTATCGTAGTATGATGGTCATTTAGTTTGTCATCATCAAAAAAGGGGAATTTGTTGAAACAATCATGTGTAAGGTTTTGATGATAACAACCCAAATGCACTAGTCAATATGCTATCATACTATGCTTGAGTAGTGTGCTAGAATTGTGTGTTGAGACAGGTTACAAACACCTGGAGAACAGTTTGAAGAAGCGTGGAATATCAAAGTAAATGTGTATGCATGACACCAAGGAGGTCAAAGGATCACAAGAACCTAAGGTTAATCTAGATTCTTGTTAATATGCCAATTAGAAGATCTTTACTTAACACTCACCTTGAAGAAATTTCTTGTGCTAACTCAGAACACTGCTTAGAACAGTTTGAGTAATCAGGTCTGCAGTGTTCTGAGGGCAACGTATAAAACTCTTCTCCCAAAGATTTTCAAGTGTTTTTCTACTGTCAAAATTCCTAACATATTTGGGATTGATTTTCTGATAATATTTTGTCTTACAAAGAGTCCTTCACTGAATAATATTGGTGTCCTAAAAAGATACTATCAAAAGATTTTATCTTAGCCTTTAAGATATGATTTTCAAAAAAGATAATGTTGAGGGATTCAATTCTAGTTGGAATACTGATTATTTTTGAGAGTTATTGCTAAAATCCAAAACCTTCCATATTCTTGCGGCACAAGTATTCAGTAGCTATATAATCTCTTGCCTCTCAATGTTTTCATTCATGGTTTTTCAAGGAGCAAAATCAAGTTTTCTATGAGAAAAGTTTTTGAGTGAAAAACCTTCAAGAAGTGTTCTAAATTGAGTCACCTATATTAGCATAATAGGGATTGTATTGTATCTTACATTCAGTTTATTCAAAAGCATTCAAAGTCAGGTGTTTTTCTATTTTCATTAGAGTGTGTCCAAGTCTTGGGAGACTTTGGACATGGTGTGTGGCTAGTTCTCAAGTGGAGGCTAGTTATGTGATTGTAACGAGGGTCTCAGGGGAGACTAAGTTACGTGTATGGCGTAGTCACGTGTGAGTTACATGTGTAACAAATTTGGCCCGTGTTAGTAAAAGTGTTGCTGAAATCCTACTGAGATTGGTCATCGTTTTTACACCTCAATTAGGCCAGAGGCGGTTTTCCACATAAAAATATTGTGTCTCTTTTACTGTTTTCACAATTATACTTGTTTCTGCTTTACTGCAAACACGCGTTCTAAACAGTTCTGACGAGTGTTTTGAGAAAACCGAAAAAAACTGGTAGACATAATTTACCCCCCTCTTGTGTCCTTGTATGAGTAAATTTAACATAAAGGACCGATGGTGATATCGGCCTTACCTTCGCACTGGTCGATTTGAATTTTTGGGCACCACGGGCGATGCCATCAATCAGGAGGCTTCGTGCATTAACTCCTTTCAGAAAGCTTCTCTCCTTATTGTAGGAAGGGTCAACTTCATTGGTAAGCTCTTTGGCCATGTAGACTGTATCTGCTCTTATATCCAACGTCGCTTGTAGTGGCATGCCATTGATGATGGTTTCCACGTACATATATCCATAAGGTTGCCTTCCACCTTTGCTTGGATGGCATTAAGTAGCTTCATAGAAGCTATCTTTCTCTCCTCCTCTTGCCTTTTTTTCTCTTGGGTAAGAGAGGCAATTGTATTTTACTTAGGACACTCGAAGACCTGGTGAGGAGCATTGCATAAGAAGCATGAGATCTTCTTTGGAGTGCCATCCTTCTTACTTTTTACCTCATCCTTGGGTGTAGATAGCTTGTTGTGCCTAGAAGACTTATCCTGGTCTCCCTTACCTTTTCCACTACCGCCTATCTTCTTGCTTTGCCCCTTCAAAGTCTCTTTCTAGAACTCAATTAAGGACTCAACGATGACAATCATCACCACACCTCTTGAGTTCTATCTTGGCCCATCCACAAAGGCCATCCAGGAAGCAAAAGAGTGCACCTTGCTCTCCCTTGCTTGGAACTTCCAAGAGAAGCTCCTACAACTCCTTGATGTACTCCCAAAAATGGCTCTCCTTGTGTTAGAGGCATCTTAACTTAGCCAATGCTTTATTCACAGAATCCTCGGGATAGAATTGCCTCATAAGTTTATTCTTAAACTTATCCCAAGAGTTCATGGGATCGGACCCTCTTCAGGCGTTGTTATACCTATGATGCCACCGAACAAGGTAAATATCTTTAAGAGAGAAGGTGGCGTTGCTCACCTTTTGAGCATCATCCTCGACGCTGATTTACCCGAATTATGCCTCAAGTCCCCATAAGAAATTGTCGATCTCCTTGGCATTCCTAGCTCTGTGGAATACAGGAGGTCTTGGTGTATTCTCCTTTAGAGCGGTGGCTACTTAGGGAGACCCACTCTTGGCCACCGCGACCATGCATACCTTGATTTGAGCTTGCCTCAACCCTTGCCTTGTAAGCCTCGATCTCGACCTTATGATCTTGGAGTTTGCCATCTTTAGCAGCTCTGATGCTCGAAGAGCTTGGATTTCTATGTTGATCTACCACAAAGGTCATAGCCACTTGTATCTCCCCACGAAGCTCTTTCATGTCCCCTATGGACTCGAGCTCCTTGATACGTTTGTCAATGTCCTCAACCTTTGCCGTCATGGTGGACATGGTGGTGTGTAACTCCACAAGCTTATCCTCCATAAGGACCATCATGTCAGTGTTTTTGTTCTCACCTTTCTCACCACCTTGTTAAGGGTTGTTGGCATCGATCATGTTGAAGCCATGAGCCCTTAAATAAGTAGGTTCTGATACCAACTGTCACGGTTTGATAATTCACTCAAACTCAAACCCATGCAGTGCTAGCAAACTTATTCAGAACCCTTCCTTGGTTGGCTAGCAAGCCTTATGTGATGCTCAACTTAGCCTTGAGAAGCTACATAAACACATTGATAGGGCCGCGAGCGCACGGTGGCATTATAGTAAATCAAAGTCGATCCCATAGAGAATTGGTCAAGCTATTAGGTCATATTCCGTCAAGAGAGGCTAAGTAAATCAATACTTGATATTAAAATCAAATGAATCAACTATCTAATATAACGAATAATTATTGGAATTAAGCAAAACAAACAATCACTCGATCTATGCATAAATCAAGTAATTCTTCCTTAATTGGTTGTTTCAAAACCAATAATTGAAGTATCACAACCCTCTTTCAAGGTGAAGTGAAACACCTAAATCTAACCAATCACCATTTCTCAATAGCTCTCGACTTGTTTATGATCATAAACAATGCAATTATTATATTCATGGTTTCTCAATTTCTGCACTCTCTCAAGACTCCACACAATCAATTCAAATCTTGCAGTTTAAGTATCGAATTTCACCTTTCAGTTCTTCATCCAATATGTAAAACATGTAAGAAAACAATGAAATTCCTTGCAAGATAATGAACATCTAGGATCTAATTAAATAACCCAATAATTCTAACATACTCAAAAAGATTAACACCAAATCAAGAACATAACTATTATTCACGTAAATCCAACACAAAACAAACTCATAATCAAAATTATAAAACATAAATCCAAAGATAATGAGAAAAGTGAAGAGAAGAGAAGAGAAGAGAAGAAAAAAGAAATGCTCAACCAATTAACATGCTTGAATCTATTGATTGCAAACTCGGCATGGAATCGTTGCACATCGTCACTTCAATTCTCTCTCTTTCTAAAATCCTAATCTAATTGATATACTTGATGAAAGGAAAAATAAAAATGGATGGGATGTGTTGAAATGAGGTTGAAAGCACCCTTTTTGTAGTGAAACTCCTGGAGGCCAAATAGCCACAAGAAATAACACTAAACTTATCTGGAAGTCAAAAAGTCACGAGAAAACAAAAAGTCTTGGGGGAAATGAGGACACCATGGACCGTGGCCATCACCACGGATCATCCGTGGTCAGCTCTGGCTTGATATTCTTCTGTCCTTTCTTCCTTCCACGGACAAAGTAATTTAGTGGTGTCTATAGGGAGTCAAAGTACACTCATTTAGGGTTAAATTTGGGGTACAAAGGTCCAAAACCTGTAAAACACAGAAAAAAATCATATCCAAGCATAGAATGGGAAAAGGAATATAAATTATAACAAAAAGCACACAATTCTCTCTAAAAATGGCACAAAATGACCTCAAGATAGCGTGCACTTTAAGCACTTATCAAATTCCTCCATATTTAAACGATTGCTTGTCCTCATGCAAACACTGTATAAAACCGACAAGGGGAGATGCATCCTGGACTCAAAATATAACAACCTCCTTATAGTGGGCAATTAATAGCATACCACAAGCAAGAATATTAATTAATGACAACCTCAAATAGTGCACAAAATATTTCAAAATTAGGAGAAGGAGAAGGTTTTCAAAAAAGAACGAGACCACAGGCTCGATATCAAACTTGATCACCCCTAAAGAACTATAAAGCATTTCATGCAAGCACATGGAATTGTAGCATTAATTAGACTGGTAGAACCTCACTTTTGAAGAATATGAATCACTCCCTCTCATAGTTTTGATATGTAGCATAGGTTCACTCAAGATTCATTCCAAAGATGCAATCTACCATTTGATGACAAGGCTCTCAAATTCTCCATCACTAAGATACAATGTGCATAAGGCAATCAAGAGGACTTTATAGGGGTTATAATATGGGCTAAAAGGGTTAAGGGAAAGGAGGTGGACTAATCAACTTGGGACAATGCTACTTAGCCAAGTGACTAGGGAGCAACCAACAAAACCACCAAGCAGCTAATAAGTTTACCAATACTTCCAAACTCTGATAATTTAATGAACATACCCCAAAGAATCATGTAGGAATTGAGTTAATGAAGAAAGAACTCAAGCTACCTACATATCCAATGGCAATCACTTATTCAATTTTCTAGTTTGCTTTTTCTTTTTTCCCTTCTTTTTTCCTTGCTTTTTTTCACAACATGACTTTTTCTTCTCTTTTTTTCTTCACCATAACTTTTTTTTGCCTTTTTTCTTTTTGTTTTTTTGGGGTAATGAAATGAAAATTGCAATTACTAAAGGGCATAGGATCACCAATTGTCAACTCATATGTATATATATATATATATATATATATATATATATATATATATATATATATATATATATATATATATATACATACACACACACACACACACACACAACCCAACACAAGAGAGGAATAAATCCAAATGCTCAATAACATCAATCATTCAACAAACCAACATACCAAAGGCACCTTAAACTTAATTATTCCCAAAACCACCCACTATGTAGATGAAGTGATGCTCCTTAGACTTGACTTAAAGGTAGGAATATGTGTTTGGCCAGGAGCTAATATGAAGGGATCACAACAAAGATAGATATAAGCACAAAGGGGCTAGCAAATGGGGAAAAAAACATGTAACACATGGGTAGGCTATTTAGCTATATAACTAAAATGTACAAAGAAAGAAATGTCTCTATCATATCATCAAATATGCACATGCTAATGTGGTTTTGAATAAGAATCTAGGGAAGTTCTAGAGATGCAACATGGAAGAGTCACACATATGAAAGAAACATGAGACTAAACATAATGAACTAATCTAAATAAGGCTTAAAGTCTCACAGGATATCTATTAAAATCTCAATTAGCTTATATAGTGAAGCTCATATACCAACATTAGTGCTAAGGACTCCAAGGGATAAAAAGTTCTCAATCAAGCCAAGGGTCAAAACAAGAAATATTTACAAAACCTTCAAAAATTTTTAACACCAAAAGGGATTGCACATCAAAAATTAATCAAGCTCATGAAAGCTATTTTGCCTTGCAAAAGTATCATTGGAGGTTATCTCAAACCAATCCACATCATTGCTCCATGCAATCCTATATGCAACTAAATGCAAAAACACTAATGCAAACAAAAAGAAACCTAAAACTGTCTGCTTTAACAAGCATGCAAACTAATAACCAAAATAAAAAAAACCATGCAACTACCCTTCCCCCATACTTAGATAAATAATTGTTATTCAATGGAAAGAAAGTAAGAGAAGGGAAGGGAAAACAAAAGAGAATAATCTCACTAGGTTAGGTGCTGGATGTATCTAAGCTAAGGCCTCCACGCAAACGGGCCAAATGGAGGATCATCCCCTCTAATATATCTTTAAGACATGACTCACCACATCAAATTCCGTCAATGCACATAGAAGTTTGTCGAATGCCTTGGCATTAGATTCATAACCATGTAAGCGAGAGAGCATTAATATAACAATGAAGAAAGTTAGCGCTCTCCTCATCAAATCAAACACAATAGAAAAATCAAGAAAGAAATCAAAGAAATTATTCCGCATGATTTTTCTAGGCTTATCCACTAGGTACATGTAATTTGGATCAAGAAAGGCATTATACTTTCTAAAGTAACCTAGGGACATAAAATTATCAACTTTCCTACCTAGCGTACTAAACATGTTATCCTCATAGCCCAAATCAACATTACCATTACAAATCATAGGATTATCAATAGGCACATCGATGTAATCCTTGGAGGAAGGAGAAGGTAATGAACAGATAGGTGAAACATGGGAATGATCATGGAGATTAGGGATGAGCTCATTACAACCAAGGCTGGTAGACTCCTCATGTGTAAACACATCACATGACCCCTCCAAAGGAGTTTTAACTAGATCGTACACCTCATCTAAACTATCTTCCAACTCAAAATATGCATCAATAACATTAAACCTAGCAACAAACCAAAAAGGCTCACCCACCTCGAGCCACGTGCACTGAGCTAAAGGAAAGTATGAGTCATGTAAGTTCAAGATAACATCAGCATTGTCCTAGGGTGATGCAAAGTCAAGTTGAGCATAGCATGTATAATAAGGGCACAGATTAGTATCATGGTCAGAAGACTTACACAAGTCACACCAAAAAAGGGCATAATAAGATTTAGCATAAAATGCACAAGGATCAAAGAATGAATGTCTAGAAACACAACTAACCTTCTCAAATTCAAATGAATCCCAAGCAATTCACTCAAGCAAATACCATTCTTCATCAATATGTTCACCATAAAAACCCCAATATTTTAAAAGAGCACGGGTTTTACTATTTACACCTTCATCAACAGTGTCCAAAATTTCTCATTTACCAATACAATAATCACATTGAACAAGAAAAGCATGCAAACACTTAAAATACCTCCAAAATATTCATGCTCAAATTAAGGAAAATGCAGAATGGCCATTGTTTGTTATCTCAATTTTTTTTAATTTTCAACCTTTTTTGGTATAGTTTTTTTCCCAAAGAAAAACAAAGTGCTTAATCAAACCTATCAGTAAAAACCCAATATCCAACACTAATCCCCAGCAACAGCACCTAAAACATGATAGGGTCACAAGTGCACGGTGACGTTGCAGCAAATCAAGATCAATTTCACAGAGAATCGGTCAAGCTCTTAAGTTATATTTCGTTAATATAAGCTAAGCAAATCAATACTTGATATAGAAATCAAACGAATCAACTATCTCATCTAATGAATAATCATTAGAATTAAGCAAAATAAGCAATCACTCTATCTATGCATCAATCAAGTACTTCTTCCTTAATTGGTTGTTTCGAAACTGATAATCAAAATATCACAATCCTCTTTTAAGGTGAAGTGAAATACCTAAATCTAACCAATTACTATTTCTCAAGGGCTCTGGATTTGTTTAGGATCATAAAACATGCAATCGTCTGATTCATGGTTTCTTAATTGGTGTGCTCTCTCAAGACTCTACACAATCAATTCAAATCCTACGGTTCAAGTATCGAATTTCATATTTTAGTCCTTCATCCAAAACCCAAAACATGCAAGAAAGTGATCAAATTCCATGCAGGACAATAAACATCTAGGATCCAATAAAACAATCTAACAATTCCAAAACACTTAAAGAAATTAACACCAAATCAAGAACATAACTATTAATTGCATAAAAACAAAATCATAATCAAAATTACAAAACATAAATCCAATGATAATGGGAGAAGAGAAGAGAAGAGAAGAGAAGAGAAGAGAAAAGACATGCTCAGCCAATTATTAAATCCGTCAATTGCAAACTCGGCATGGAATCCTCGCGAATCTTCACTTCAACTCTCTCTCTTTCTAAAATCCTAATCTAATTGATAAATGTGAAGAGAGGAAAAATGAAAATGGATGGGATATATTGAAATGATGTTTAAAGCACCCTTTTTATGGTGAAACTCCTGGAAGCCGAATGGCCACGAGAAATAATGACATTAAAACTGTCTGGAAGTCAAAAAGCCACAAGAAAATTAAAAATCTCAGGGAAATAGGGACACCACGGACCGTAGCCATCACCACGCACCATCCGTTGTCAGCACTGGCTCGACATTCTTCTATTCTTTTTTCCTTCCACAGGCATAGTGACTTAGGGGTTTTTTCTTGGAGTCAAAACACACTCATTTAGGGTCAAATTTGGGGTAAAAAGGTCCAAAACCTATAAAATACAGAAAAAAACCATACCCAAGTGTAAAGCGGGAAAAGGAATATAAATTACAACATAAAGCACATAATTCTCCCTAAAAAGCGCACAAAATGACGTCAAAATAGTGTGCACTTTAAGCACTTATCACACACACACTCTCTGAAAGAAAATGTTAGAGGGAGTGGATGCAAGGAAGCTTGGAATAATGCTCTTGTATTACACTTGGAAATGCATGATATACAAATGAACCCATTGGTGGGTATATATAAATGTCCACCTCCTCAACGGAAGGTGGAAATCTATTTGATCCGATAGCTAATATTGTACGTCCAGAATTCTCTATACAAATATCCATGACTCTACACAAGTAAGCAGTAGTGTAGAACACTCTAGAACCGACTCTAGGGAATTCAGGAAAAATACAGGGCATTCTAGAGCATTCTATGGCATAATGCAAATGATTTACATGGCATCCAAGAACTTATAGCTAAGCTTCTATTGCATACAATATGAGCATCATTAGTAGTCATAAAGCTATGAACTTCAGGCCAAACCAATTTCATTTTTCAATTGGCTCATATTTAAATTATTAGAACTGATCTTCAAAATATATTATATGTTTATATGAATTTCTTCATTCGTTTATTATTAACCTATATACCGCATCTATGTGGGAAAAAATTAGTGCGAAGTTAAGAATTTGGATGAGGGGTATCGAATTTAGAACTTGAATGTAATGATGATTCCTTAGTTATCTTTTTAAAATATCTATACATTTTAACCTAGAATTGAAATTAAAGTCACAAATTAAATAAATTTGAAATTAAAAATGGCAAATAAACTCACAAATCAAATAAGCAAAACAATTAACCTACAAATTGATAAATAACAAATTCAAGTCAATTAAACCATTTAAATTAGTCTTAGTAAAAGGAAAACTTACAAATTTTAAGGACTTACAAATTTAGAGAGGGGAGAGGCAAACAGTGAAGTTAGATGGAGAGGGTATTCAAACAAAGAGGGTCAGCGTGGGCAACACCGCAGCAAAGGCCGACTACTGCTAAGCCGCCAGTCGAGATCTCGATGGGCAGTGGCTAGTAGTGAAATCGAAGAAGAGGATGGACAATGGATGGAGAGGTTTAGGATTTCTGGGTTTGGGTGTTCTAGGATAGACGCTGGAACAACAAGTTGAGGCAGTCAACTAAGGGAGACCGACTAATAGTTTTGAGTTGCAACAGTAAAAGAAAGTTAAGAGAAATTGAAGCAATGAAAATCTATGTATAGGGGCTCAGACCTACGACCTCATAGATGCCCGAGCACTTGCACAATTCAACTGCTACTAAGTGCATTTTAACATAATTATTTGCTACATTAAACAAATAAAAACAAATCCGCCATAATTAAACTTCAATTCGAACACCAACTTTAACATTAATGCGTAACAAGACACTACACATTGAAGGAAGCCAAATCAAGTAAACATATATGGACATGTGTGGGCTACGAGTTAGAACTACTCACAAACTATCACACTTGTGTAAATTTTCATATGCATCCTAACAAATTTTTAACAGGACTATCAATTTGAGTTGTTTCCCTATTTAACAATTAGCATTAGTAATTTTGAGTTACATACTCATTAATTGAAGTACTACTGAGGGGAGAGGTAGCAGTTACACTTATGAAATAGTTGGAGAACTTAGTTTGGTGTGGGCTCAACAAAAAAATTCGTAACTACTTAAAACCTACAAAACCTACCCCATGTGCATGGATATGAGCATTGCAAATGGGAAAAAAAATGGGTGTAGAATGGGTATTGCTAACATAAGTATGGGTATGGGTGTGTGATGTAACTCCCTAGGGTCTATGTTGAAACTCAATTCAAGAGCAAAAGCTTAAAACCAAGAGAGAGTACAATCAAGGAAAACTCAACAGAAAGGCATGTTATAAGCTGTTTGTGAATCAGCTAAAACGTAAGGAGGGGAACGGATTTAGAATCAAGGAATTCTAAATGGGAAAAGGAAAAGAAAGGATAGATACTAAACTAATCTTTGGATACAGAAATCACCACCAAAGACTAATCTAGGTAGAACTAAGCTTGTTCAAGGATATAGAAACACCACCAAGAATACAATTAGGGCCTTTAAACTATGATTAAGATACAGAAACACCACTAAATCAAGTTTAAGACTACACGTGAACACTACCCTAACCGGCCTAGTTAGAGATAAGCAAGTTTAGTGTTTTAAGAGAAACAAAAGCAATGCTCTTAAATCTGATTTCAATTGATATTCAAAGCTTGGTTACAAAATGAGCCTTCTAAAGGCCTTAAATAAACATCCTAAGGCAGCTAGGGGGCTTACGAGGTTTCCTTCTAAGGGAAGAAACCTTTAACTTATCCTAATCTAGCTTTAAACCTTGCTTAGCAAAATCGGTTACAATCAAGCATGATTAAGCTATTCTAATTACATCTTTATGCATCAGAATAAGCTAGATTACAAAGATTATACTTATCTTAAGTAAGTAAGTAGGCAAGCAAGTAGCTCTCCTTATGTGAGAGAAAAGCAAAAAGTAGCCTTGTTCCCTTTGTGCTTCACGGCTAGCTAATGAGAGAGTTTCTGCCTTTCTTCACTTGTTTCTCATTAGTTCTTCAATTGTTTACTCCATGATTGTGTCCAAGATTCCTTTAATTTCCATTTCAAGCTTCTTGGATGAAATTGGATGGATGGAAAGATATCAACCACCAAATGCACCAATTAGGTGCAATCGGGCAGAATATTGTAGTTTGCAAGCTCTGTTTGGATGCCACCTTTCATATGCTAAACGTGGGCATGATTTGGATTGCTACACATAGTTGGAAAGCTCAGCATGTCTTCTAACTACTTCAGGTGGAATCACATGTTTTGGTGATCATTTGCCCATCAAAATACCCAGGATACTCACACTGGTCCAAAACCAGGTCCAGCCTACACTATTTAACAAAATACCTTGGTTCTCCTAGTCTACTTAATATAAACTAGATTTATTTACATGTTTACGTAGCAAAGACATCGAGGAACCAAAATATATAAAAATTTCAGACTTAAACTCAAAATAAGTCAAAGGAATATAATACACAGTACTGGCCTCATTTCTATCTCAACTGATAGTTTTGACAGTTTGGATTAAAAGACTGATCTGGATGGGTAAATGAAATTCAAATGAGCTGAAACTTATTTTGTTGGAAAGATGACTTCTTGAACTTCAAGTCAAGGTAAAATATTGGACTTAAATTCCATGGAAGTTGAAATTATTTGGCTCCCAAAACCAAGCAGCTGCACTGCTTTAAACCTAAAACCTACTATTTTTATATTCCTAGCTAAAATATGGGTTTTTCCTGGGTTTGGGATGTTAAAACCTGATTACCTTGACTAAACTCTTACTCTAAATTGAGGTTCATGGGTAGATTTCCATCATCCTCTCGTTGTTGAGAAAGATTTGAGCTCAAATCGTTTGGATAATCATCTCCCACTTGTGGTTAGAATTATGGCTAAAATAATACCAGCCATTCGAATAAGTCTCTCTTGACCTTAGAGACTCTTTTCCATTTATTCCTTATGTTGATTTGAATCTGGTTCAGGTGAACACCTTTGGATGCATCTAGATTCCTTTCCTTAAAGGGCCTAATTTCAGAACTAGGTACCTTAGGTAACGATTTAGGAAAAGTGAGGAAAAGGCTTAGATGCTCAGGGCTCTTTTGTGGGTGGTTCGAGCTCAATGCAAGCATTTCACCTAATCTATTTTCGCCTCAACTTCTTCTAGATTGTTTGCCACTTCCTTCTTTGTATCTTCATACTTTTTTCTTATGACCGTTTCTCAACCCTCCTTATTTTCTTCCTCCCTCACGGCCTCCCATTCAGCCACGGTGATTGTTTCTTAATTTGGGCAGACCAAGGCTATGTGACTAAAGCCTGGGCATTTAGAACACCTTTTAATGTTCATAAGGACAGGGTTAGGGCCGTTTTGAGGGGCTAGGTTATTTTGTGAAGCTGAATGTTTTTGTGGGGTGGCCAAGATGACGGATTCCTCACAAATGCCTTTATCATCTTCATGCTCATTAAACTCAGGAGGTAGGTCGAAGTTAACCTCATTACCTTTGTGACTTTGGTCTACTTCTGGTGAAACCAAGGGCTGTTTGGATTCCCTTCTTTTTTCAAACCAGGGGGATAGTAGATCAAGTTCTCTTTCTCACCTTCTAAGGTTAAGTGCTTGTTGTTGCATTTCTGAGTCTATTTCTTGCATTCTTAGGTCAAATGCTTTAAGTTTATCTTGTAGTTTGGGGATCTTTCTAAGGGACGTAGCTTTCCCGAATGTCATGGAGATTATAGGTGGTGCCTAGGGAACGGATTTAGATTTGTGTTTTGGGGAGCATGGGGGCGAATACTAGGCCAAGAAGAAACTTGCTTTGATACCAAATATGATGCAACTCCCGAGGGTCTATGCTAAAACTCAATTCAAGAGCAAAAGCTTAAAACCAAGAGAGAGTACAATCAAGAAAAACTGAAGAGAA
The DNA here is from genome assembly GCA_029747015.1 of Carnegiea gigantea. Classification (NCBI taxonomy): domain Eukaryota; kingdom Viridiplantae; phylum Streptophyta; class Magnoliopsida; order Caryophyllales; family Cactaceae; genus Carnegiea; species Carnegiea gigantea. The sequence continues at coordinate 68,978 of JAKOGI010001976.1, forward strand.
AGGCACGTTATAAGCTGCTTATGAATAAGCTAAAACGTAAGGAGGGGAACGGATTAGAACCAAGGGATTCTAAATGGGAAAAGGAAAAGAAAGGATGGATACTAAACTAATCTTTAGATACAGAAATCACTACCAAAGACTAATCTAGGTAGAACTAAGCTTATTTAAGGATATAGAAACACCACTAAGAATAAGATTAGGACCCTTAAACTATGATTAAGATATGGAAGTACCACTTAATCAATTTTAAGACTGCACTTGAACACCACCCTAACCGGCCTAGTTAGAGATAAGCAAGTTTAGCGTTTTAAGAGAAACAACAGCAATGCTCTCAACTCTGATTTCAATTGATATTCAAAGCTTGGTTACAAAATAAGCCTTCTAAAGGCCTTAAATAAACATCCTAAGGCAGCTAGGTGGCTTAGGAGGTTTCCTTCTAAGGGAGGAACCCTTTAACTTATCCTAATCCAGCTTTAAACCTTGCTTAGCAAAACCTGTTGCACTAAGGCATGATTAAATTATGCTAATTACATCTTTATGCATCAGGATAAGCTAGATTACAAAGATTATAATTATCTTAGGTAAGTAAACAAGCAAGTATGCAGCTCCCCTTATGTCAGAGAAAAGCAAGAAGCAGCCTTGTTCCCTTTGTGCTTTACGGCTAGCCAATGAGAGAGTTTCTGCCTTTTTTCAGTTGTTTCGCATTGGTTCTTCAATTGGTTGCTCCATGATTGTGTCCAAGACTCCATTAATTTCAATTTCAAGATGCTTGGATGAAATTGGATGGCTGGAAAGATATCAACCACCAAATGCACCAATTAGGTGCAACCAGGCAGAATACTGCAGTTTGCAAGCTCTGTTTGGATGCCACCTTTCACATGCAAAACGTGGGCATGATTTGGATTGCCATACATTGTTGGAAAGCTCAGGATGTTTTCTAACACCTCGAGGTGGAATCACATGTTTGGAGACTATTTGCCTATCAAAATCCCCAGGATGCACAGACTGGTCCAAAACTGGGTCCATCCTGCACTGTTTTACAAAATGCCTTGGTTCTCCTAGTCTACTCAATATAAACTAGATTTATTTGCATGCTTCAGTAGCTAAGACATTAAGGAACCAAAATATGTAAAAATTACAGACTTAAACCCAAAATAAGTCAAAGGAATGCAATACAAAAAATTGGACTCATTTCTGTCTCAACTGACAGTTTTGACAATTTGGATTAAAAGACTGATTTGGATGGGTAAATGAAGTCCAAATGAGCTGAAACTTGTTTTGCTGGAAAGATGACTTCTTGAAATCCAAGCGCAAGGCAAAATATTGGACTTAAATCCCATGGAAGTAGAAATTATGTGGTTCCTAAAACCAGGCTACCACACTGCTTTAAACCCAAAACCTACTGTTTTTATATTCCTAGCCAAAATGTGCGTTTTTCTTGGGTTTGGGATGTTCAAACCTGATTACCTTGACTAACCCCTTAGTCCAAATTGAGGTTCATGAGTAGATCTCCATCATCCTCCCCTTATTGCGAAAGGTTTGACCTTAAATCATTTAGGTAATCATCTCCCACTTTTGGTACAATTCTGACTAAAATAATACGAGCCATTCGAATAAGTCTCCCTTGACCTTAGACACTCTTTTTCATTCATCCCCAACATTGATTTGAATCTGGTTTAGGGGAACACCTTTGGATACATCTAGATTCCTTCCCTTAAAGGTCCTAATTTCAGAACTAGGTACCTTAGGTAACCGTTTAGGAAAAGTGAGGAAAAGGCTTTGATGCTCATGGCTGTTTTATGGGTGTTCGAGCTTAATGCAAGCCTTTCTCCTGCATCTGTTCTCACCTCAACTTCTTCTAGACTATTTGCCACTTCCTTCTCTGTATCTTCATCCTCTTTTCTTATAACCTTTTCTCAACCCTCCTTATTTTCTTCCTCCCTCATGGCCTCCCATTCAGCCAAGGTGATTGTTTCTTGATTTGGGTAAACCAAGGCTATGTGACTAAAGCCTTGACATTTAGAACATCGTTTAATGTTTATAGGGGCAGGGTTAGGTCTGTTTTGAGGGGCTAGGTTGTTTTGTGGAGCTGAGTATTTTTATGGGGTGTCCAAGGTGACGGATTCCTCACAAATACCTTTATCATCTTCATGCTCATTAAACTCAGGAGGTTGGTCAAAGTTAACCTCATTACCTTTGTGACTTTGGTTTACTTCTAGTGAAACAAAGGACTGTTTGGATTCCCTTCTTTTTTCAAACCAGGGGGAGAGTAGATCAAGTTCTCTTTCTCGTCCTCTAAGGTCAAGTGCTTATTGATGTATTGGTCAGTCTATTTCTTGCATTCTGAGGTCAAATGCTTCAAGTTCATCTTGTAGTTTGAGGATCTTTCTAAGGGACATAGCTTTCCCGAATCTCATGGCGAAAGTGGGCCATTATGGGTGGTGTCTAGGGAATGGATTTGGATTTGTGTTATGGGGAGCATGGCGATGAATACCAGGCCAAGGAAAAACTTGCTCTGATACCAAATATGATGTAACTCCCAAGGGTCTATGCTAAAACTCAATTCAAGAGCAAAAACTTAAAACCAAGAGAGAGTACAATTAAGGAAAACTCAAGAGAAAGGCACGTTATAAGCTGCTTGTGAATCAGCTAAAGCATAAGGAGGGGAACGAATTTAGAATCAAGGGATTCTAAATGGAAAAAGGAAAAGAAAGGATAGATATTAAACTAATCTTTGAATACAGAAATCACCACCAACGACTAATTTAGGTAGAACTAAGCTTGTTCAAGGATATAGAAACACCACCAAGAACAAGATTAGGGCCCTTAAACTATGATTAAGATAGAGAAACAACACTTAATCAAGTTTAAGATTACACTTAAACACCACCATAACTAGCCTAATTAGAGATAAGCAAGTCTAGTGTTTTAAGAGAAATAAGGGCAATGCTCTCAAGTCTAATTTCAATTGATATTCAAAGCTTCGTTACAAAATCAACCTTTTAAAGTCCTTAAATAAACGTTCTAAGGTAACTAAGGGGCTTAGGAGTTTTCCTTCTAAGGAAGGAAACCTTTGACTCATCCTAATCTGGCTTTAAACCTTGCTAAGCAAAACCGGTTACAATCAAGCATGATTAAACTAAGCTAATTACATCTTTATGCATCAGAATAAGCTAGATTACAAAGATTCTAATTGTCCTAAGCAAGTAAGCAAGCAACTATGCAGCTCTCCTTATGTCAGAGAAAAGCAAAAAGCAACCTTGTTGCCTTCGTGCTATACGACTAGCCAATGAGAGAGTTTCTGCCTTTCTTCACTTGTTTCTCATTGGTTCATCAGTTATTTGTTCCATGATTTTGCCCAAAACTCCTTTAATTTCCATTTCAATCTACTTGTACAAAATTGGATGGCTAGAAAGATATCAATCACCAAATGCACCAATTAGGTGCAATCGAGCAGAATACTACAGTTTGCATACATTGTTTGGACGCCACCTTTCACATGCAAAATATGGGTACGATTTGGATTTCCACACATGGTTGGAAAGCTCAGGATGTCTTCTAACTCCTCAAAGTGGGATCACGCATTTTGGAGATCATTTGCCTATCAAAATCCCTAGGATACTCAGACTGGTCCAAAACTAAGTCCAGCCTGCACTGTTTAACAAAATGCCTTGGTTCTCCTGGTGTACTTAATATAAACTAGATTTATTTACATTTTTACATAGCTAAGACATTAAGGAACCAAAATATGTAAAAATTGCAGACTTAAACACAAAATAATTCAAAGGAATACAATGCATAATACCGGACTCATTTCTATCTTAACTGGTAGTTTTGACTATTTAGATTAAAAGACTAATTTGGATGGTTGAATGAAGTCAAATGAGTTGAAACTTGTTTTGTTAGCAAGATGACTTCTTGAACTTCAAACTCAAGGTAAAATATTGGGCTTAAATCCAATGGAAATAGAAATTATTTGGTTCCCAATACTGGGTTGCTGCACTGCTTTAAACCCAAAACCTACTGTTTTTATGTTCTTAGCCAAAATATGGGTTTTCTTGGGTTTGGGATGTGAAAACCTGATTACCTTGACTAACCCCTTAGTCAAATTGAGGTTCATGGGTAGATCTCCATCATTATGGGTATGATTATGAGTATAGGTTCTACTTTCCTCATACCCATTTTATCAATGCCTGCCCCATATCCACCCCATATAAAATTTGTGTCGTTTCTTTAAACTTCTAGTTTGTTGTTTGAACTTAGATATTTTTTTAGTTGCTTTGAGTTGTGTCATGTTCGAGACTCTTGTTTGACATTTTGTTCGAAACTATAACTGTCAAGTGTTAATTTATTACTTAGATAGTTACATTTGTAAATTTTTATAGTTGTATTTGGTGTGACATGATGTGTTGTTCAAAACTTGGTGTTAATGTGACATATTGGTTATTTGATGTTGAATACGAGTACAAAATGGATTCAATTATATTCTTTTCGATTTATATATATGCAATGGGTATGGGTATAGCTTTATAATACATGGTGCGTATATGGGCATTGGGTATAAGGATGGGTATGGACATTGATTTTGAAAATAGATATGGTTGAGGGTGCAGCTGAATCCGCCCAATACTCGACCCATTGCCAGCCCTAATTTAGTACCCTTCTTTCCTATAGTTTCTCCCCTCGCCCCCAAAATTTCCAACCAAAAAATTTACTATCGCCTAATATTCTTAAGAGTTCCAACTATGCCCTCTAAACTCTTGGCCAAAGGTGTTAAGAGCATCCCCAAGAGGGGTCATGCATTCTACGAGCGGGCCTGACTGTTCCACTTTTCCTTTCCAACGGCGTTTTATTTAGCACTGAATGTAGTTTAGAACGAACCCTTGTTCTGTGCCACGTTCCCTTTTTTTTAATCATTTGTGGCTTTTTAAATGTTTCTTTTTGTCTTTAAAAATGTTATTTAAGTGGTACAAAAAGTTATATGTTATTTGGTGGATCTATGACAAATATGTTATTGGGTGAGCTAAATTTTAAAATGAGGTAAATGCCTCTTGCCTTGATTATCCCATCTTAGGTCTTTTTTTAATTAATGATGTGTAAAATTAACAAAATGGCATAGCTTGTTAAAATAATGTGGCTTGATTTATTGTGTTAAATGTCATGTTTTATTTCTAAAGAAGCAATAAAATTAAATATTATCTTAATTTTTCTGTAATTACCCAAACAAAGTCTTATGATCGAATAATATAATGCCCCATACTTGTTCCCACATTGTGATTATGTCAACAACAAATAAAGCAAAAATTTTTTTCCTTCCCTTTGTAATATAAAGATTTTCCTTCCCTTCGTAATATAAAGATTGACGCAAGAGATTACGTAGGTAAATTGATGTCTTTCATTTAAATCTCACAAACTTTTTTCGTTTAACAATTTCACTTACAAATAGAAATGTTTTAACAAAAACAAATTTTTTGATGTAACCCTTTTATCCTTATAGCTAACGTCAATTTTTCAAAAATTATTTTACATATTACCAAATAAAATCATTTTGAGGACATGTATAAAACACAAATTTAATATATATAATTATTTTTATATAAAGGGGGGGAATCAAACATATATGACCTAATTTCTAGAGTACAGCAAATGATATTTTTAATTTTCATATGAAATTTATTTTTAATTAATCTTATGAACACAAGCATTTTTCTATCAAAAAAATAAACACAAGCATTTTGGCAATCTTTTAAGAAAGGTGAAAACATTGTCAAAAAATAAGAGAGTATAAAAAAATGGACGGTAAAAGGTGATGAGAGAGTGTGAGGTGCTCGATTGATAGGAATGAAATTTTCAATTTGTTTCAAGCAAGCCTAAAAAATAATCTTACAGAGAAAAGGGAAAAAAAAGAAAAAGAATAATCCACATATCTCTATGATAATGTAATTATTGTAATATTTTCTTAACTCAAGTATAATGAAATTATAAATTTATGAATTAAATTAGAAAAACAATAAAGTTACATTATAAATTAGAAATATTAAAAAGTTACATTATAAATTAATAATATTGTTTAGTCTATTCTGTCTTAAAATTTGTCATTGTAATATAATTGTATAAAGCATACTATAACGTTTTTTGAACAGATTATCTAATCTAGTTATACAGGAACATGCTTATATGGATTTTTTCATTCCTAATTTTTCCATGTTAAATTTTAAGGAAACCACATCATCATTTAACATAAACAATAAAACTAATAAAGTAACTCAATTAAATCAAGGGGTATTTAGCTTACTTTAAAAGTTGAGGGGTATTTTGTTATTACCAAAAGTTCAAGGGCTTTTCATTTTTAGAACTCAATATTCTTGGATTCTATCTCTTATTTTTTTTGGGTCGGGGGCCGGGGGGATGTGAAGATGTTCTGAGGATTATGAGTGAGTGCAAACTCGTCTTTATGTTGTGAACAAAGATTTTACATAGAAATCTTTCATTTGCCAAGTTGGGATTCAATCAGTTTCACTTCAAATGGTAACAATTTGTCAAGGGCAATAGGGAAAGGAGCCTGCGCGGAAAGTGAAGGGGAAGAAGTACACGTAATTGTTAAAACCATAAATGAGAAATTTTCTAAACTCATGTAAATGGTTCATACGTCCTAGTTTTAACCTCGATGCGCGCATACCTCAAAACCCAACCCTCCCCCCACCACAAAAAGGTAGCCTGTCCCCTGAAGGCCCTGAATTTCTTCTAGTCAAGCATATTATGAATTCAAATACAAAATGTATGGATAAGGTCAATAAGGATGTTAAGGAGTAAAGGTAGAGACTTAGTTAGCTACAAATCAACAACTTAGTTTTAGGAGGCCTTGCCATGTCAGCAACTAATTACTAGAGTAGTTAGCTTTCTATTGCCTTCTTATATCAGTTGTATATATGCTTGCATTGTAGTTATATACAAACTGAATCTGCATACACAATTCATCCATCACGTAGAGAGATTCTCCTTCATCTTCATGCTCTCTCTCTCTCTCTCTCTCTCTCTCTCTCTCTCTCTCTAGAATCTAGAATCTAGGTTTTACATGGTATCAGAGCTCATGGTTCCTGATCCTGAATCAATTATTCACGTTTTGTTCTTCTTTGATTAATTGATTCAAATCATCAATTAATCAAGCTTCATCAACTAAACACCTTTTGTCTTTGTTTTAGATCGATTGTTTTCACTAAAAGAAAAGCTAGCATTTGTGGCATATACTTTTGCTACAATATAGTGTAAATTGGCCACAAAATCCTTGTTGTGGCAAGTTAAAATTTTGTCACAAAAATCCCGTTACAAAAGGTTTTTGTGGCAAATATAAACTTTGCCAAAAATAATATATCATTTGTGGCAAATTATGAATTGCCACGAATACTAATTTGTTACAAATGCTCATAGTTTGTGGCAAGTAATAATTTGCTACAAGTGTTAATTTGCCACAATACAATGCTATTTGTTGCAATGGAAAAATTGGCACAAAGTACTATATTTCCACAATATGTGTTTATTTATGCCAATTTTAAATTACGACAAATTATAATTTACCACCTGTTGTTTGAATTTCCCTATTATGGCAAATTATATTGCCACGAATTTCATTATCGCTTCTAATTTTTTTTATTCAATCTTAAATGCCATTTTGTAGTCTTACAATAACATATAACACAAAACTAAAAAGATAAATCGTAATCATATAAGAAAAGCACTTCCATTGATGCATTTAAAATAATGGAATATTCACAACTGTTGATTGTCTTAATAACTCACTAATCGTTCAAACAATATGGAAGAATGATTGGCCCAATGGTACCAAACTAAAAAATGTATAATTAAAAAAAAGAGGCAAAGCTTCATCAAATTTGTTAATATCTCCCCAAGTCTCAACTTAATTCATATCCATCTCTAGTGTACCTGCAATTACGATAGCAAAGAATAAGGACTTGAAACACACTTTGATAATTATTTGAATTAATTCAAAGTGAAAGCTAACTAAAAGGGAACTTTAACTCAAAATAAGTGTGCTTATGGGAGCATGTTTGTAGACTGATTCCACAACATGATAGCAAAGAATAAGGCCTTCGGTGTAGAGGAATGTGGAGGTTTACAAAACAAGTTAAGGATTATTCCACAACACATAGCCAGCCAGCCCCCCTAATTACAGTAACATAGAAACAACTAAAATAGAAACAAGAACGACAATGACATTAAGCAAACTAAAAGTAAATGTCAAAGGCTATAATATATAGCAGATTCAAACGAATTGAATATAGAGGAAAAACAGAGCTTAAAGCATGAATGAGACTATAGTTCTTTCATTAGAAACAAGATATATAGTTAAACTGTTTTAACTTATGGGCTATAATGTTATGAGGAAGATCGAAGATGCCGGGATGATCCACTTGATTGCACCTAGACATATGACATAAAAAGTAAAACATTAACTGTACTTGACATAAAAAGTGAAAGTACTAGATATTAATGCACAAAGAGATTAGATACTAACATGTGCACTTGTAGCAGGATGTAATCTTTCCTCTTAGACATGAAGACGAGAATCGTACGTTTCGTGGATCTATCTCAATTGTTCAGCAACACGTCTGTTCACTTCAGAATCAATTTGGGCTTTAATGTCAGCCTCATCAACAACTTGAACCTCGAAGGTTGTAAATGAAATAACCCCCTGCCCCATGCCTCTTTGATGGCATGAACCTTTTTGATTTTTAAGAATACGAGTAAAGGCCTCTTGTGGAGTGAGTTAATCTTTTCCATACTTGTCTAGCTGCTTTTGGTGTAGTTCTTGAAGGTCTTTATATACAATTTTAGCAAGCTCATCAAACTAACTGCCATCTTTTCTTTTTCTTTCAATCTCTTAGAGTTGCAGATAATAACGTTTAACAGACATTGGATTAAGTGAATCAAATTCTTGTTGGTCTTAATCTGATATAATTTCTTCCTTTTGCAACTGAAATCATTAGACAATATCATATATTCATATAATTTAACAATATACATCCTTCAGAAATACCTGAATCAATTAGTGCATAAACTTTACCTACCATGCCATAAAAGGTGCTAGCAATGGATTTTGTGCCAACTTTTGCTAACATTTTTTGGTTTTTCTGATTTTGGGTGTTAATCTCACTTAGATGCTGCAAGACAAAGTTCATCAAAAGTTATATAAAAAAAAAAAAAAACCTCAACATTTTGAATTTTATCATGAGTAAGTTTAACTTTACCCTAAATTTTTGGCCATCCCAATAATCTACCAACCACTTCCACTCATCAGAATCGACTTCGTTTGGGGAGTTATTACGATGATCGGCCACCATTTTGTGGTTTTCATATGCCTCTATTTCAAGTCATATCGCTATTTTCTATACCAAACCTTACACCGCTTATCTGTTGCCTTGTCCACATAAGAACCTTGTGGGAACTTAAACATGTCCTATATGCAAAACCAAATGATAGTGAAGATTTTTTTTTTGGGGAAAAAGACGACAATGTATATAAGCGACAGTTGGTAAAGGAAACCTTTAGTTTCATAAAAAACTTTCGCTTCTTGTCAACATGTATATGGTCCCACTTTTCTACATTTAATGGCATGCATCTCTTCATCAAATAACTAGCCTCTGCAACAAATTGAGCACTATTGGTACCAATAACACGCCCCAATTCCACTGGGAGTTCAACCTCAACCTTTCATAGATTGGCATCCATTTTCCTTTTCCAAATTGGACATTTTGGTTTCCCACGTTTAGATGAGGAACCTATAGTAAAAAAGAAATAACTCCATAAGAACAAAGATATTAAATAAGATTTTAAAAACATAACACGGGAATAATGAACCTCCTAAATTAGGTGAATTAATTTGGTTGTCTTCTTTAATGATTTGGCTTGAAGTTCTTTGTGACGTTTCATCTGCATTTAAAAACAAATATAAGATTATAGATTATGATTAGTATAGAACCACAATGTAACAAATATGAACCAAATATGTAGTTCATTCTCCTGCGCATGCATAACAGTTGTATGAATTTCTGTTGCTATTCAGACAAACTGCTCCTAAAAAAGGGTATTAGCAGCACATAATTGAGACGAATTATGTAAATATAAAAAGATCAAAATCAAAAAATAGACCTAACTGAATTACGTAAATATAAAAAAATCAATAATGACAAATATCCTAGTAGAGAACATTTACCTTGTATAACAGATGAAGTTGCTGCATTATCTCTTTGAACTTGCTGGGAGCCCCTATTGAACATATCAACTACATTTATGGGGAAAAACAAAATTAGAATTTTAGTTTCTGAAAAATGAGCGTTAAAAGAACCTGCGTATAGGCATCAAAATGTCAAATTATAGCTCAGTTTGACAACAAACCGAGGGATAGCATCACATCATTAGCTTGCCTTCTAGTAGCTCTTGTCCTTATTATTCAAGTATCTGCAGGCTTTCGTAGCAGCTACAGCTATATTATCTGGTCCTTCATCTTTTAATGGCATGTAGTCACCGTCCTCCTTGCTAGCTTGCCTGTTTTGCCTTTGTGTCGAGTCATTGTTCCCTCCTAAGGTAGTTGTTATTGGAGGGATTTCAAGTTCTCAAAAAAAAAAAAGGAATTTTAGCTTCTGAAAAATAAGCACTAAAAGAACCTGTGTATGGGCTTGAAAATGTCAAATTAGTTGCTCAATTTGACAATAAACTAGGGGACAACAGCACATCATCAGCTTGCCTTATAGTACCTCTTGTCCTTATCGTGGAGGATTTCGTAGTAGCTGCAGCTACATTATTTGGTCCTTCATCTTTTAATGGCATGTAGTCACTATCCTCCTCGCTAGCTTGCCTACTTTGCCTTTGTGCCGAGTCGTTGCTCCCTCCTAAGGTAGTTGTTATTGGAGGGATTCCAAGTTGCTGGAGTACCCTATTGTTCTCCTCAATGTTTCTGTGTTGCTATTTTTCATATTCTATGGCACTGCTCTTAAGGACAACATACTCCGATGTTGCTACAATTTTTTTCAACTTCTCCATATTCTGTAAGTTTTGAATCGTGATATACATGGTTATCCTGTACACATATATAGAAGTACATGTGATACACATATATAGGAAAACGAGATACAAAACTATATACATATGCAACTACATCCATATATATGTCAGTGACAAGCAGAATCTTGAACAATAACATGTACTCCCTACAAATGAGAGCATAATTCAGGCAGAATCCTAAAATAACATGTACTCCCTGTAAAAATGCAAATGCATATGCATGGGATGATGTAGATCCTCAACCAGAAGGACTATCTTCATATGACAAGCTACAAAAAAAAAAAAAAAAAAACACAATTCACAGCTCCCAATTGTAAATATCTAATTCATATACTCTCTGTAAATCACAAAATGAAACCAGAATTCAAAACTATAATAGGTACACCCTGCCAAATTGAAACTAAATGACAAGACACAAAACCAGAATTCAAGCAGAATTCTGAATGATAATATGTATTCCCTGCCAAAATGAGAGCATAATTCAAGTAGAATCCTAAAATAACAGGTACTCCCTACCAAAATGCATATGGATGTGCATGGGATGATGTAGATTCTCAACTAGAAGTACTATCTTCAGATGACAAGCTATAAAAATAAACCACAATTCACAGCCCCCAGATATAAATATCTGACTCATATCCTCCCTCTAAATCACAAAATGAAGCCAGAATTCAAAACTGTAACAGGTACACCCTACCAAAATGAAACCAGATGATAAGATACAAAACCAAAATTCAAGCAGAATCCTTAAATAACATGTACTCCCTACCAAAAATGAAAATGGATGTTTAGGATGATGTAGATCCTTAACCAAAAAGAATATCTTCAAATGACAAGCTGCAAAAACAAATCACAATTCACAGCTTCCAGATATAAATATCTAATTCATCTCTATATTAAATCACAAAATCAAACCATAAGTATTTCTTATTGCAAAGTCAGCTAAACAAGTCAAAAGTAAATGACAAAATAGGCGCAAAATTCTAGAAAATACCAAAGTAAAGTTATCAACGATAGATATATCTTAACAATAACCAAGACACTAAAATGGTCAATATATACGTTTGGATTGCACTGATATGTTGTGAGGTTCCTCATGAGGTTCATCCCCAAACAATGGCATGTCATCTTCACCACTAGAATTGGATTCATCTGTATCTTCTACAAATTGTCCTTTGCCCCTCTTCTTTTGGCGCAACAACTTTTGGCTAATAATATGTGCATCCATCATCTCAAACTCTACATCATTCCTCACTAAAGTTGTCATACTGCCATTAATCTCTAGGATATATGCTTCCTCAACCACTTCATCGTTATCCCAAAATGATGTTTCTTCTTCATCTTCATCAGGGATGTCATAGAAATTACGAGGATTATTTTTGATTACAACTCGCTAATCTCTATGTATGTTATCCTTCACATAATACACTTACTCAACTTGACAAACTGAAACATATGGCTCATTTGTATTCAAAAAGGGTTTTACATTCACAGATGTCACTGCATTCCCTTCTCTTTTAAGTCCAACATTTTCGTTAAATACATCATACCACTCGTACCTGGAAAGAGCTACTTTGTGGCAACTATCATACCCCAACTCAATAATCTCAAGAAGCACCCCAAGGTAATCCTTCCCTCCACTTTGCGGTTCACCTTTAACCACAACACCACAATTTTGCATGTTAAGGGTTTTGCTTCGAGCTTTTGTGTGGAACCTGTACCTATTCATGACACAACCATCATAGCAAGTAACTCTCTTCATTGGACATTGTGCCAGTATCAAGAGTTCTTTACTTGCTCTTTTATCACCATTATTCCAGAAATTAGTAATCTAAAAAAAAAAAAAAGATAAGTTAGAAAGTTATATTAATTAATCGAAATATACTTATAATCACTATTACTTACCCGGTCTTCAAACCAATTGATAGAAAAAGATCGTACTCAAGGATTACCCTTTTCATACTCCCTAAAAAATCAAAATATATTAAAATCTTGCATTTAATTATAGAACGAAATAACTATTATGCATTACACAATAGCTTACTCTATAAAGGGTTGCGCTTCGTCACAGTTTTTTATAATATAAAGTTAAGCTTGCTTCCAATCTTCGTGAGAAAGTACATTAATGTTTCCTTGGCCTAATGGTTTCCCCATCTTTGTGAAAACAGACAACCCATTATTTCATCTTTCTCTACCTTCTTTATTCCTTTCTACACGATTAAATCTAGTTTTAGCTCTATTTAAGTATATTGAACAAAAAGTCAAACACACTCATCTGGAACATAAGCTTCTGCAATAGACCCTTCTGGATGAGACTTATTACGCAAATCATTTTTAAATGTGTGCATGCGCCTAGCCAAAGAAAAGAAAATACATTATAGTACATGACACTAATATTTGCACAACAACTTAAATTATAATGTTATTGACACTTACCTTTCAAATGGATACATCCAATGGTAAGGTACTGGTCCAGCGAGCTTAGCTTATTCGACTCAATGGACTGTCAAATGAACCATGATATTGAAAAACGATGGAACAAAAATATGCTCTAACTTACAAATGGTAATAACAATACTTTCTTCTAGCCTATCTAAAACATCCATCTTCAAAGCCTTTGCACAAAGATGTTTAAAGAATAAAGATAACTCAACAAGTACTTCATACACATCCTTATCTAATTTTCCACGAAAAGTAGGAGCCAACAAGTCTTGCATAAAGACGTGGCATTCATGACTTTTCAGTGTCCTAGTTATTTTCCCTTCATCCACATTCACACATCGACTTATACGAGAGGAATATCCATCTGGAACTTTCAAATTTGCTAAAAATTTACAGACATCTTTTGTCTCCTCTGGACTTAACGTAAATGTTGCCCATAGAATTTGATATTTGTCCCCAACCTGTTTGGGATGCAAATCCTTCCCCAATCCCATTTCTACCAAATCTAAGTGACTTTTTAAATTATCTTTTGTCTTTCCTGGCATATGTAGGAGTGTTCCTAAGATGCTTTTACAAATATTCTTCTCCATATGCGTTATATCTAAATTATGACGAATCAAGTTCTTTCACCAATTAGATAACTCAAAAAAAATGCTTTTTTTCTCCCAATTGAAAACCAATTTTGGCTTGGTTTACTTCCTTTTACCTGCAATCTTTCCAAACTTAATATTTTCACGATCACCAATTTACCTAAGAACATCATCCCCAGATAACATTTTAAGAGGAAGATCCATTCCCATGGTGTTATCAGATGATTTTTTATCATACCTCCATCTATGATCTGGTTTCAAAAATCTCCGATGCCCCATATAGCATTGCTTATTCCAATGATGCAAGTATATCTTTATTACATACTGGGCAAGCTAATTGCCCTTTAGTGCTCCATCCAGATAGATTACCATAAGTAGGAAAATCATTAATTGTCTAAAATAATGCAGCATGCAAGTTGAAGTTTTCACCTTTGAAAGCATCCTATGTGTTCACCCCTACATGCCATAGTGCTTTTAGTTCATCAATTAATGGCTGCAAGTATACATCTATATCAGTTCCAGGTGTAGTTTTCATAGCCATAGCCAAGCTTATAGCATTCAGAGCCTTCATAGCCATAGCCACTGCTAAGGATTGGCTTCTCCATCAACTAGACATTAATAATGCTTTCTTACATGGATACATTGATGAAGAGGTTTAGATGTTACCACCCCAAAGCCAAACCTAATCAGGTTTGCAAATTACAAAGGTCCCTTTAAGGGTTAAAGTAGGCCTCAAGACAGTGGAACTTGGAGCTCACCAGGTTCTTACAGTCTAAAGGTTTTGTGCAGTCTGAGAATTATTACTCTTTGTTTTCAAGAAACAACAAAGGTTTACTGACTTTCATCCAAGTGCATGTGGATGATTTGTTGATGACAGGGTCTGATACTTCAAGCATTGTTTAGCTTAAACAAGATTTGCGTCAAGCCTTCACCATCAAAGACTTGGGGATGGCTAGATATTTCCTTAGTACTGAGACTGCTAGGGCAAACACAGGCACTTTTCTAAATGAAAGGAAGTGCGTTTTGGACATTCTTTCTGATGCAGGCTTGATGGGAGCTAAACCTACAAAGTGTTCACTTCCTAAAGGCCTCAAATTGTCCATAGCAAAGGGCAATGTGCTTGCCAATCTTGAACCATATAGGAGGGTGATTGGCAGGTTGTCATAGTTGACACTTACCAGACTAGATATTTCTTATGTTGTGCAACATCTGAGTCAGTTTTTGCAACAAGCAAGTAAATTACATTACTAAGTGGCCATGCATACATTGAAATATGTAAAAGGGACACCAAACAAAGGCTTATTAATTTTCAGATCATTGCATATAGTGATATTGAATGGAGAACTTATAAAATGAGCTCTCGGTCCTTGACAGGTCATTGTGTATTTTTGGAAAATTCCTTAGTTTCTTGGGGGACAAAAAAGCAGAAGACTGCTGCCAAATCAAGTGCTGAAGCTGAATACAGAGCAATGTTAGCCACCACTTCTGAACTTGAGTGGATTGCTCATCTTCTTCTTAATCTCCACTTGCCTCTCAATTTACCAGTTCTTATGCATTGTGATAACAAAGTAGCACAAAGCAGAGAATCCTATTTTTCATGAAAGAATGAAACATGTCAACACTGATTGTCACTACACTCGCGGCAAGGTGCCTGAGAGATTCCTACAAATCAATGATGTTTCATCCAAAGAGCAGCTTGCAGATTTGATGACAAAGCCTTTGGGTGAGCTACAGCATAACTTTCTCTATTCAAGGCTTGGATTGTTGGATTCTTCTCCAATTTCTCCTTAAGGGGGGAATGTTAAGGAGTAAAGGTATAGAGTTAGTTAGCTGTAAATCAGCAAGTTAGATTTAGGAGGCATCGTTAGCTTTCTGTTGCCTTCTTGTATCAGCTGTATATATGCTTGCATTGTAGTCAGATTTGATGACAAAGCCTTTGGGTGACCTACAGCATAACTTTCTCTATTCAAGGCTTGGATTGTTGGATTCTTCTCCAATTTCTCCTTAAGGGAGGAATGTTAAGGAGTAAAGATAGAGAGTTAGTTAGCTGTAAATCAGCAAGTTAGATTTAGGAGGCATCGTTAGCTTTCTGTTGCCTTCTTCTATCAGCTGTATATATGCTTACATTGTAGTTAGATACAAACTAATTTTGCATATACAATTCAACCATTATGTGGAGAGATTTCTACTTCATCTTCATGCTCTCTCTCTCCCCCTCCAGAATCCAAGTTTTAGAAAGGATGAGCATAATCAACGCAAAAGCGAACAAAAAATTATAATTAAGCTAACATTTCAAACTAAATTCTTAAAATATTTCCATAGTAACCAGTGGCGGAGCCATGTTAGCCCAAGGGATGTCAACTGATTTGGGGAAAAAAAATTTTATTATAGAAATTCTAGAAGAAAAAGAAAATGAATATATATGAAGCAATTACCATGCAAATCACAAGGGGTGAGGTGCTTAAGTAGTTTCGGTGCCTCACTTTTTCCCTGCCTATGTTTGAATCCAAACACCTTCATTTGTTCATTTCTATTTTTAATTTTTCTGTCCCTTTAATTTTTAGGCCACTTAAGTTTTATTGCAAATTACTACTACTACTACTACTACTACTACTACTACTACTACTACTATTATTATTATTATTATTATTATTTTTTTTATTAGTTTGCTTATTTTAGTCAAATTCATGTTAGATAATCAGTGAATTTACTAATTTACTATCATGGATTAAGGAATAAGAGTTCTTGAGTGGGAATTTAGGATAATTTGGCTGGTAATTGCTGGTTGCAGAATATTGATTAATTAATTAATTTTAAATTCTTATGCTCTTGATTAATGAAAAAAATTCATTTGCTTTATTTGTTGATGTTGGCACTAAGAATTAGGAACCTAAGAAAAAATTAAATTGATTTTAGTTTACTTTACTTCTAAAATATGAGTTCTCGAGTACAACCTTTTGAAATGTATTAATTACGTGCTCTTATTTTCAAAGCTAGCTTTAAATTTTACGTTATATATATGTTCTGACACCTCTTAAATTGAAACATGGCCACGCTACTGATAATAATAGCATAATTTCAATAGGAATTGATTTATAAGCTTCAACTCAAAATCTTAACATAAATAGATTGAAAAGGAGAAGCCGGAGGAGGGGGGAGACAAAACAAACTCGCAAGTCCCAATGGTTTCTCCTGTGAGTCCGGCCTGCCTGTGAGAACAACTTCTCTTTAATTTTACTTTTATTTTTTGCAAAAATTTGAATAGCCCTAGAAACTAAGAATTGCACCCACGACATAGATTGGGGGTTGTTGACTTTTTAGTATCCCGAGGTTGATAACATTAATTTTTCTGACTCTCACCTTTTAACGTTAATTTTAAATACCCAGATCATTGTAAGTAGTAAATTTATAAATACGAAATATTTCAAACTCCGGTGAAAGGATGATGTGTTAGTTATTTTGTGGTTAAAGTATTTTATAGAATGCATATATAACCATTCTTCTAATTTCTGTTGGTTGAGTAGGGTGAGTTTAATTGATTTAAGTAAGTCCATGAATATCTAAAAAACCTTAACCCAACCTACCCCACCCCACCCCACCCCACCCCACCTCCTTCCCTCCCAACGCCGGCATGGCGGCTAGTGTTATACTCACCAAAGTGTGCGTTGAAGAGCTTGAATGCAAAAGGTGAGTATAATTAAAATTTTGTTAAATATTGTTATGTACCAAATGTTTGAATGCCCTAATTTCGAAAATATGCTGCTGTTATGGAAACTAATGAATGCCTTGTAATGGCTACTATGCAGAGAAGGAACAATAGAACGGTCTGGTAGTTATTAGAGTGGAAGCACATTCCCTAGCTGTTGTGTCGAGCTTGAATTGAAGTATGCAATATCAAGATCGTCAAGGAACCTAGGTCGCCCTTATTATGAGTGTGGGAATTGTGGGGAATTTCTTATGTGCGCTGGTACAAGGAAAAATCCCCTAAAAGAGAAAGAAGTAGGAGACTATAAGAGAGGCACAAAATTGCAAGGCAATAAAGAGGTTGTAGGAGAGGAAAAATATCACACTACATTTCTGATTTGGAATAAAATCAAGGAGTTTAGGATGGAAAATACAGTTGAGCAAGCCAGGATATATGAAGTTTTGAAGATAGTAATTGCTTTCAACATTGTAATTTGCAGCTTCCTATTGATAATGATGTTGAAGTAAAGGGTTGGGCTGTAGATTGAGTTTTTAGCTGGGCTAGTGCAATGTTCTAGCATTTAGTTTTAGCTTATGTGACTTAGTTTGCTTATGGTTTTCCCCAAGGGGTTCAATGGGGATTGCATATGATTTTGCTTTGTATGAATGACTATGTAAAGCATGTTGCTTTTACAATGGAAGAAATGAAGCTATCTTATCAGAAAAAAGGAAATGCTTTGTATATATTGATTGCTTTCAACGATTTTTGAACATTGTCATTGATAACCTGTGTACATCCTAAAAGATACATGTAACTCTCAAAAATGAAAATCCAGCAAGAGCCAAAAAATATTAAGCTGTATGAGTAATTTCAAGTGGCATTATACATAAAAGCATAAAAAGTCGTGCTACCCAAAAAGGCACACAAGTTGTCATATTGTTTGCAGAAAGATAGACAAAAAGAGAGTAAGGAACATTCAGTCCCCAAGCAGAGACTGAGATGAAGATGGCTGAGTTAAAGACGGCTGACTTGAACATGGCTGACTTGAAGATGGCTAAGATATTGTGGTCACTAGAGGTTGTTTTCTTAGCCTCCCCCTGCATTTCTACCCTAAGCCATTAGAGAGAGCTGCTTTTTTTCTGGTCATAGTGGAAAGTTTGTTTCCTTATCCTATACAATTGGCTGAGTTGTGGTGGAGGCCATTGCAAGTGCTGCACCTTACTGTTTTGCTAATAGTAAGCTTCTTTCTTCCCTCTTTAGAACCCCTTACCTTGTCCTTTGCCATTGTCCCAGGTTTTTTGACAGAGATATCTCCACGCCCTTTAATTTAGAGAATCAAATCAGTCAAAAAGTCAAGGTAATCTTATTTTGCTAGCCAAATTGTAAATAAATCATCCATATTTTGTTTAAAAAGCAAAACAGCAGGTCACGGGTTGAATCCAGCAGCACACCCGGTTTTTGAGGGCTTAATTACTTAGGCCTCTTTGAGGTTTAAGTCTAATATTTTGTATTGGGTTTGAAGTTCAAGAAGTTAGCTTTCCAACAAACAAGTTTCATCTTATTTGGACTTCATTTACCCATTCAAATCAGCCATTAAACCCAAGCTATCCAAATTGCCCAGTTGAACCAGAATGTATCCGGGTTTGAGTATGTGATTTCTTAAGCTACATTTTGGTTTAAGTCTCAAATTTTTACATTTTTAAGGTTCCCCTAGATTTTAACGTTCAGGATCAAACAAGTCAGTAGCATTGAAGAAATCGCGTCATTTTGTTTAACCTGCTAATTTTGGTCCAAATCTGCACGGTAAAATATTTTAGTAGAAATCTCCTACTTAAACATTATTTAACCTTGATTTATTTGCAGGGGGGTTTGTACACACCCTAAGGAGTTCCCCATGGCCTAGAAATGAAATCATGCTCAGTTTTGATTGGGTTAAAAGAAGGCACAAAACTGGGCTAAAAACTATTTTGGAGAACCCGGTTGTGTGCTGATTGTTTTTCCTTCCTTGGTGGGTTTCCTCAGCTCTCTTCTTACTTACTTGCTACCTTTACCAGTCAAGCAGCCTAGAACACAATGATTTGCTGCTAAAGAAGCTTTGAAACGTGTGAACCAATGAGAAAACAAAGGGGAAATCAACACCTTGCAATCTTATTGAATAGCCAAAAAGGGGATGCACTTTACGGCTGCTTTTCTCCACATTTTTGCTGTTAATGCTACTGTATTAGCTTAGTTAAGGATGTATCAAGTTAATTACATCATTTGTTTTGCTTTCCTTAAGATTCTGGTTGTAATTAGTATAGTTAAACAAGCATGTAACTTAGTTTAGACTTAAGCGCAAGGATTAGCAAACTTAAGACGTTTCCTTCCTAGGGAGGAAGCCTCAATCAGGTTCCTTTGCTACTTGGTTGCTTGCTTGGCTCTATATTAATGTTAGCCATGGGCATTGGTAACATATACCTGAATTTTAAATGAAAAACCAGAATTGAGAGCATTATGCTTTTATTCCCTTAAACACTTCACTTGCTTATCCTTAATTAGGCCGATTAAAGTGGTGATCAAGTAAGTCTTAACTCTTAATTAGGTGGTGTTTCTGTATCGTAATTAAGGTTAAGGCCCCTAAACTCAATCTTAGTGGTGTTTCTGTATCTAAGAGAGAGTTTAGTTCTATCCTATTCATTCATTCCAATCGTGAAATCACCTAAACTCACCTTTGAATTCAGCTTGCTTTGTTTAGCTATTGAATTCAGCCTTGAGTATTTGTGATTTACGCCCACAGATACATCATATTTGGTATTAGAGCAAATTTCATCTTGGCCTGAAACTGACCCTTACATGCCCCCAAGCCACCCAAACCCATTCCTTCAAACACATCCCACAAAATCAGCCCCATACACATTCGATTCCACAATGAGTTCTAGTGCGAGTTTGAGTTTGGAAGAGAGGTTTGAAGCACTTATGAGGCAGAATGAGATTTTAATGAAGACCCTTAGTGAAAAGGCTCAACATAAGCAAGAAACTAAGGCTCAAAATGAGTATCTTCGAAAACAGCTTGGTGCATTTTTGAAGCAAAAGCAACAAGCCAATGAAGAACCACTCCAATCTGATTCCAAAAGGCAAGAACAAGTGTCTAGTCATACTTTGGATTCATCTAGTGAGGATGAGCCCTTAAGGATGGCAAGACCAGAACTACGGATTCAAGCTAGTTCAAATGATTTCAAAGTGGAAGTTCTAGAATATGAAGGCAAGCTTGATCCTGAAGAGTTCTTAGATTGGTTACACACGGTTGAGAGAGTTTTTGAATACAAGGATATTTCTGAAGAAACGAAAGTGAAGCTGGCTACTTCAAGACTCCGTAAGTATGCTTCTCTTTGGTGGACTAATTTGTGTGCCAAAAGAGTTATATAAAGGAAGTCCAAAATCAAAACATGGGAGAAGATGAAATCTAAGCGTAAGGCTCGGTTTCTTCCTCCTACCTATATTCAAGATTGTTACTCTCATCTCCACAACTTAAACCAAGGAAATCTGTATGTAGAAGAATACACTAGCGAGTTTGAAAAGCTTGCAATCAAGTGTGACTCATACGAACCAGAAGAGCAAACAATCATTCGATACTTGGGAAGTCTTGATCCTAGGTATGCTAATGTTGTTGATTTACAAGCTTACACTTATTTTGATGAAGTATGTGTGCTGGCTCACAAGGTTGAGCAGCAAAAGAAGAATAAATAGCCCATAAGCATGAGTTTTCAAAGCCCTCACCCTATGAACAAACCATGAACAAGGGGAGTTCATTTTCTACCCCTAAACCCACGACACTCATTCCTCCCATTCCACAAAAAAACCAAACTCCACAGCAAAGCCTACCCCCACATCCTACACCTAAACCCCTTCATAAGGGCATCCAAAGATGTTTTAAGGACCAAGGATTTGAGCACTTAGCATCAGATTGCGCAAATAGTAGGTATGTTACCGTAGCTGAATGGAAGGCAGTAGAGGAGGCCGCGTTAGAGGAAGTAAATGAGGAGAGAATTGAAGGTGATTTTGAGGAAGCCCTAGAAGAGATAGTAGTGGAAGCAGATGAAGGTGATATGCTCACTTCGGATAACAACCATCCACCAAAAAGCCCTGAGCATCTCAACCTTTTTCTCACTTTTGGAGAACCATTACTAGAAGCTCCTAATTTTGAATTGAGAGCATTTGAGGAAATGGTTCAAAGCAAGTCCAAAGAGTCCCCTCCAAACAACATTCAAACCAGCAAGGGGAATGATTAGAAAAGAGTCTCTAAGGTCAAGGGAGACTTATTTGAATGGATGATCTTATTTCAGCCAGAATTAAGCCAAAAAGAGAAGGTGATTACCTAAACTAATTTGAGGTCAAATCTTTTTCAACAAGGGGAGGAGGATGGAGATCTCTCCATGCCCTTTAATTTGGAGAATCAAATCAGTTAAAAAGTCATGGTAATCTTATTTTGCTAGCCAAAGTGCAAATAAATCATCCACATTTTGTTTAAAAAGCAAAATAGCAGGTCACGGGTTGAATCCAGTAGCACACCTTGTCTTTGAGGGCTTAATTACTTACGCCTCTTTGTGGTTTAAGTCTAATATTTTGCATTGGCTTTGAAGTTTGAGAAGTTAGCTTTCCAAAAAAACAAGTTTCATCTCATTTGGACTTCATTTACTCATTCAAATCAGCCATTAAACCCAAGCTATCCAAACTTCCCAGTTGAACCACAATGTACACGGTTTTGTGTATGTGATTTCTTAAGCTACATTTTGGTGTAAGTCTTGGATTTTTACATTTTTAGGTTCCCCTAGATGTTAACTTTCAGGATCAAATAGGAAAAACCAATCATACTCAGTCAAAGTGAAGAAATCAGGTCATTTTGTTCAACCTGCCAGTTTTGGTCAAAATCTGCACCGTAAAATATTTTAGTAGAAATCTCGTACTTAAACATGATCTAACCTTAATTTATTTGCAGGGGGGTTTGTACACACGCTAAGGAGTCCCCCCATGGCCTAGAAACGAAATCATGCTCAGTTTTGACTGGGTTAAAAGAAGGCACAAAACCAGGCTAGAAACTGTTTTGGAGAACCTAGTTGTATGCTGCTTGTTTTTCCCTCCTTTGTGGGTTTCCTCAGCTTTCTTCTTGCTTACTTGTTGCCTTTACCAATCAAATAGCCTGGGAACACAATGATTTGCTATTGATGAAGCTTTGAAACGTGTGAACCAATGAGAAAACAAAGGGAAAATCAACACCTTGCAATCTGATTGGATAGCCAAAAAGGGGATGCACTTTATGGCTACTTTTCTCCACATTTTTGCTATTAATGCTGCTGTATTAGCTTAGTTAAGTATGTAGTAAGTTAATTACATCATTTGTTTTTCTTTCCTTAAGATTCTGGCTGTAATTAGTATAGTTAAACAAGCATGTAACTTAGTTTGGACTTAAGCGCAAGGATTAGCAAACTTAAGACGTTTCCTTCCTAGGGAGGAAACCTCAATCAGGTTCCTTTGTTGCTTAGTTGCTTGCTTGCTTGGTTCTATGTTAATGTTAGCCACGGCCATTTGTAACATATACCTGAGTTTGAATGAAAAACTAGAATTGAGAGCATTGTGCTTTCATTCCCTAAACACTTCACTTGATTATCCTTAATTAGGCCGATTAAGGTGGTAATCAAGTAAGTCTTAATTCTTAATTAGGTGGTGCTTTTGTATCCTGATTAAGGTTAAGGGCCCTAAACTCAATTTTAGTGGTGTTTCTGTATCTAAGAGAGAGTTTATTTCTATCCTATTCGTTCATTCCAATCATGAAATCACCTAAACTCACCTTTGAATTTAGCTTGCTTTGTTTAGCTATTGAATTCAACCTTGAGTATTTGTGATTCTCCTCCACAGATACATCATTTTTTGACCACAAAAAGGGGGTCAAGCAAAGGCCACTTGAAGGTAGACCAGAATCTTTCATCTTGAATTGGGTGAATGACCCCACTATAGGTTGTTCCATACATCTCCATAGAGTAGTATAGACTGCACCAATCCTCCAATTTGTAATTAAACCGCAAGTGACATCTAACAGCATACTTATAAGGAATGCCCCTTATATCCCAAGTCCCAAAAAACACACTTCTTCAAATTCAAGTCGATCACATAATTTACTCCCTGATGATCTTGCACATCAAATTGCACGTGTCCATTATGGTATAGCTTCACAAGTCCAAGCTTTCTGTCTCATCCTTTCGAGCTTTTGTTTTACTCTTGGTACAACCTTCCCTTCCCATCTCTTTGCTTCACCTTTCTTTTTAGTAATCCATGTCATGACTTGTTTCCTAATGCCTTCAAGCAAATTAAGAATATGTTTCTCCCTTAGAGTGTTGATAACCTTGTTGAAGCTATCTACAAAGTTTGAAGAATTATCTGGAGATGCTATTGATTTATCAAACAAATACCTAACCCAATGCTCTTAGGTTTCTTCATCAACCAAACATATGCTAATGGGCTGGCTTCCTTGAGCTGATGAAGTGCCTCCTCATTGTCTTATATGTTGTAAGCTTTTGTAGCTTCCCAAAGGAGTATTTTTAGCTTAGGCCCTGGAAATTTCCTCTTTAGGTTTCTCTCAAGGTGGACAACGCACACTCTCCTTGGATAGTCAGGCAAACACTCTTTTAAACCATGTATAACTCCTTGCCAAAAAAAGGCACTACAAAATTAACAAATGAAAGTAGTATAACTATAAGAAATGCAGTAAAAAAGTCAGAGAGTTATTATCTTGCAATTGTCTGACAACACTGTCCAGTTACCATGGTGTTCTGCTCCCAGAATTTGCAGCAAGCAATAAAACAAATACACCTAACTATTATTGTTCTCATATTCAACGACAGCCCATACCAAAGGATATCAGTAATTCTCTGCATCCAACCCCATTGTTGTCCAAGGTACACCCTTGTTTGACCCCTTCAAATGACTTCCATAAACCCCAATGATAGATCTGCATCCCTTCAAGAATCCATCTATTTCCCCTTTCAAACTGATGAAACATCCTTTGAACCTTGGTTTGGGAGGCACACTATGACCATTTTTAGTTTGCTCATTAGCAGGTTGAGGATTATCCTAGTTAATGTAAGGATGACTTCCAAGATTGATCTTCTTCATCATCTCAATATAATGAGCTAACTTCAGATATGAAAAGTTCATCCCTCCCTTCAATTTGGAACATCATCATCCTTCTTGCTCTCTTAGCAACATGTTTCTTTAGTTGCACAGAATAATTCTTCAACATTATGTCTGCAATGTCCTTGGCATCCATATCACCTTTTATGCTAAACTTATCAATCAATTTTTGGCAGTCCAAGGTGAGTTTGCTGTAGGATTGTTTAGTAGCCCAGGACAGTTCTCACGGTGGTTCTCTATCAAGGTCTTAATCTGAAAAGTCTTCCCATTAGGCAACCTTGATGCATATAGTCTCTATGGACACTTTGATTGTGCACACCTAACTATGTGCCTATACCCAAGATTTTTAATATGATTAGGTTGAATCCCTTTTGAACACAATAATCCCTAACCACTTTTGTATACTAACTTTTATTAGTGAACGTGTCCATCTCCTAATTTTAATCTTCCCATCAAGCTCAATAATCCATAGTTACCCCTGATACATCTTGTCTTTAGGATCTATTGCCCCTACATCATCATCAGTGTCAATGTAGTGATAATATCAAATTTTACATACAACGTCTTCCTCTTCTAGTAAGGTTTCAGAGTTGCAAGGGTCATCTTCACCACCATATTTTTTAGAGTCAGTGCTACACCAATCACTCCATCCATCATCCTCAACAACTTGCTTTCTCTTCCTCAATTTACCAGCCATTGTAGGAACATCTAAGTTCATTATAAAGGCAGAAGAACTAGGAGTAGGGTCAAAAAATACAAGTGTGGAGTTGGAAATCATTACTGAGGTGGGTCTATGATCAGAGGGAGTTGTTAATGTGGGGCAAAGGTCAGAACGAGTAGTGTGTGTGGGGGTAGGGTCAGAATGAGTTGTTGGTGTAGGGCAAGGGTTGGAGTTCATTGCTGATGTGGTGGTTAAGTCTGAGATCATTGATGAGGTGGGGTCAAAGTTAAGAATCCATCCTAATGCAAGGGTGGGCACAGAAGGAGTAGCTGATGTGGGGCTAGGGTTAGAGTTTGTTAAGGAAGTTGCTAAGATGGGATGTGAAATCAATAAAAATGCAGGGGTGCAGTCAGGAGGTATAACTACAACAGGGGTGTAGGCAACAACATAAGATGCAGGGTGGGGTCATTTAAAGCTAAAAAGGGCACATTCAAATCAAACTTTTAAAAACTTTGGAGAAGTGGGGTCTCTTGGACCACCAGAAACTAGTGTAAGGAGGGGTGGATTATGGGAATGTTTGGCTTCAGTGTCCTCTATTTGCACTGTAGTTATTCCTCCTTACAATGGAGTTGACTACCTCCTAGGTGACTAAGTATGAACACCTCAATGTCGTCCATGATCACAACCTCATCACCCGCCTCCAAATTAGTCATGCCTTTAGCATTCTCATTGGGAAAGATTTCTATTACATCATCATTATCACCATCCAAATGTTCTTCACTAATTTGAGGATTACTTTGGGTTAGTTCCATCTCATTAGCTTGCTCTTTTTGTTGCTTCTCTAATGTATTGTACAAAGTTCACTAGGTTTCAGTGTCTCTTTCATTTTTAGTTTAATTACATCTTCATCCTCCCATAATTCCAGAAATTCTAATAGAGAATTGTCATCATTAATGGACCAAACTGGCTTCTTTGTACCTGGTTTTGTGTAATAGAATGAAAAATATCATGGGGTTCAATTTTCTTCTCTAATCTCAATAACCACTTTGTCATGTTTAATAACTCAAGCCCTAGCATTTGATCAAAGTCAAGGTATCCCATTTCCAAGATCTCCCCTTTGTAAGTCACATGAAGCATCTTCAACCACATCTTGGTTGGTATACAAAATTGGAAAATAGAAACTCTTACGTCATATTATTCCCAATTTCTGCAATTAAACATAGAAAAATTACCTAAACATTTCCAAGTCAGATTCGGACCCTAATTTCAATTTCTTGAAATCTTCTATTTCAAATTTTATGTCCCACACAAATACTATAAATCTTCCTCACATAACGAAGCATTTTCAAAGATCAATATTACAACTTTCATGATCCTCTGTTTCTCAAGCAACTACGCACAGGGTCATTCTTTCCCAACCAACACCACAAAAAACACTAATTTTTGACATGAACCATTCACATCCACAATATGCTTACTAGTCAGTGCTACACTAATCACTAAGACAAACCATAATTCTCATCCTAGTCTACAACATCTACAAGGATTTAACAGGGAGCATATCTTTTCAAAACTTTCACTAACAATTTTTGACTTCAATAGCGGCAATATTCAGTCTTCTATCTTCAATTGTTTCTTATCTTTGTTTGAGTAGGAGTTGGCGTTTCAATCTTCATTGCTGGACTTCCACTCACACAGGCATGGTCGAATAAAGGTTTCGATGTTGTTGGGTAGAAGATGAAGTATCGAGCTTCTCTCTCTCTCTTTTTCTCTCTCCCTTTCACTTTAAAAACAGTAAAAGTTTTCTGATTTGGGTTTGGGGCAAAAGTCACCAAAAATCATGTTGAAATGAAGTCAAATAAAACGGGCATTTTCGTCATTTATTTGCTCCCGCAATCGAGTCCCTAGAGTTTCCATAATTTAGTTTTAAAACTTCAGGGTATTTAAAAATTAACGTGAAAAGGCGAGGGTTAGAAAAATTAGTGTAATCAAGCTCGTAGTACTAAAAAGTTCATGGTACTGAGTGCGAAAATTTAGCCTTACTTAGGCTCTGAAAATATAGAACCTCACTAGGCTGGAATTCAAACTAACTAGCAGAAAAGTTCTACTGTAGTGAACTTGTGCCCACCAGATTATCCAGATTCAGAAGGTTTGACGATGAACGGGAGACGAAGGTTGAGATTTACTTGAAACATGTTGGCTGCAGTTGTTCAATCCAGTAAGCAAAGGCGCATAAAGAAAGAAATGTACAACTTAGCCCATTGCATGTGCCTGCCCTTGCAAGAACAAGAAGTCTGTCTTCTAGAATCTTTACTCATATGTCAACATTTTGTCCTGTACCCCCTAAAGGACAACATAGCCATAGCAGAAGCTCACCGATTCAGGGATCATAGTTATCAACTTCCAATGCACTTATTACATCATTGATGATGTATATGCTTTAAAAAAAAAAAAAAAAAAGACACATAGGCCTGAATAAAATTAATGCCTCACCTGATCTCAAGTCTCAACTAGTATGACCAGAATTACAGAACACAACACATGATGCAGGTCCACAAGTCTAATAACCATCATTGCCTGAAAATACATCCATTACACAAAATTATAGCAGACCAAGCTTGACCCATCCAAACCAGACCCGAGTGAACATAAGTTGAATTCTACAGATAAGACTTCAGTTAAATCTCTAGCCAGTAAATGATAGTGAGGAGCTTTCGACATAACCTGAAACTAAAGGTCAAATTTGCATAACCTGAGGTTGGAACTTAAGGGTCATTCAGGAGCTATAAATTCAAATAAAAAAACCACCAGGAAGCTACTTTAAATCATGCAGACTTCATTCCTTTAGCATAAACGGGAAGATCCTCATAGATGGCAACTGCGAGCCAAAAATTTGCATATAACTTTAGCCATTGTATAATATGAGAAAGATTGAAGAAAAATCTACCCATCATTAAGCTACATCACCACAAGAATGTCCAACTTGCCTAATGCTATTCCTAGCCCTGGCCACTAAGAAGCAGGTATACATCAATAACGAAATAGCAAAAGTCATTTGCAATCAAGGAACGTGCACAAAATTCAAATACCGCATAACTATCACACGATAGATGTTGCAATGCAATGAACAGAACTATGACCCTCATGCTTTATATAACAAGCGAATCATAATCATCAAATTGACACGAGGCCTCAGACAATATAGTACTAGTTTATTTTTGAAAGGATGTCCAAAAGACAGCAGAGGAACCTGCATTTAACATGGGCTCACCGGCATAGAAACACAACACCTTAAGCATACCCCTGATTAAAACACGAGGCAATTTCCACCCGTTTTAGAAAAATTTCAGCTTTCAACCTTACCGACCAAGAAGGAAAGCGCCAACAGCACAACAGGCAGATATCAGATACCTCAATCTACATGTAGTCACTAAAACTGACAGAACTCGATAGGTTTACATCTAAACTCACCCGTTTTCAGAAACATAACCTCAGTGCTTAGTCTATGTAAGGCATGAAATAAAGCACCACCAATCAGCCATATAATCTATCTCATTCCATGATAGCTTTTGCTCCAACAGCTTTCAACTTCTCGATTATCTGCTCTGCTTCTTCTTTGGACACACCTTTCTTGAAAACAGCAGGCGCCTTCTCAACCAAATCCTTAGCTTCCTTGAGACCCAAGTCTGTAAATCCCCTGATCTCCTTGATGACTTTGATCTTAGAAGCAGCATCAAAAGACTCCAATTTCAATTCAAACACAGTCTTCTCCGGCTTCTTCTCCTCCGGGGCAGCACCACCAGGTCCTGTCGAAGCCATCTGAGACAACCCAGCAGCTGCCCCGGGCTTCAAGACCCCCATGACAGGAGCTTCAGTCATGCCCATTTTCTTCATCAAAATGGACCCTAATTCAGCAGCTTCCAACAATGTAAGTGATGATACTTCATCAACCAGCCTAAAAACACGCTCACTGGGAGGGCTACGATGGGCAGTCGGATCGAAAGTAGCAGGATCATAGTCAGCAGGAAGCTTCCTAGGATCGATCTCTACTTCTTCCACCTCTTCTTCTTCCAATTTCTTGGCAGCTTGAGCATAGTTTCGACATGCCCACCTGGGATTCCAGGATTTTAACCCAATTGTGGACGAAACATAGGGTTTTGGGAGGAACCCAGTCGGCAAATGCCGCCTCAGTCTAAAAATTAAGCTCATCTTATACTGTGGGCACACTAAAAATTGAACTCTGTTGCAACACAACAGGTTTAAATTTGTTGTAAATGGTAGACTGTGAAGTCACCCCATTTGGTTCAGTTGCCCAACAGGTATGAATTCAACCCAAACTTCCCAATAATCGAACCAAATCAATTGACATCAATCAAAATAAGATGGAACGGAAGTGACGGTACCGGCTGCTTTCAGACTACCTGTAGAGAAGACAGAGAGATCGATTGAGGAGCTCCCCAAGCGAGGTGATTGAGCAATAGTGCTGAGGCGACTAGCGGGGGCCGCTAGAATGGCCTGGCATCCCCCTTGATGCGGTTTTGTTCATTACCATAATCTTAAATACTAATTTTTTACCAGTGCATTGTATAATAGATATTACTTTTTGATTGATAAGTTTTAGTATTTTATTATATATATTATTATTGGTGTTATATCATACTGAGTTTTATGAACTTAATGGTAGTACCTTTTTTTATCTTTAATTCATATGAAGTTACCTTGAATATATGTACCTAAATTTTTGATGTGCGCACAGTCTATCTTTTTTAATCCAGTTAGTCAAGAAATTTTTATTTTTTTGTTTTAAGATACTATGTAGTTTGATGCTGTATATTTTTTTTAAAGTTTAAAATGATTTTATGAAATAATCATATTGACAATGGGAGCAAAGGAAAACCATAGTAATTTTAGTAATTTAATTTTGTCTTTCTTAAACTTGAACTTTATTTTTAAAAATACATCATATGGTAATGTGAAATATAATGTATGAAAAGTAGTTCTAATATGCAATGTTCAATAACACATCAAATTTGTGGTCTTCGCTATCTATTAGTCGCCAACTTTCGCTCTCAAATTCAGTAGCCTGCAAAAGTAACATATATTATACTAAGTTAGGTTTTGATTTGTCATTTGTTCCTAACTACTTGTTATCAACGATGTGTTGTTAAATGCATGTAATGATTTTTTACATGCTTATACATTTAGTTAAAAAAGACACGATAATATTTTTGTATTGATTTGTGCTTACCTATAGAGACACATTTCAATTGTGGACTTCTGGTATATTTCATCTGTCTGGAGTTACCTGCACAATATTAAATTAATTTATTAATTGTTATTATTTTAATCTCCGATTATATTTAATTTTAAGAATCATAATATATCATGGTCTTTACATAATTAGAGCTAACATTTTGTAGGAGTTTACAAACACTAAAAGATGTATAGTGTCAATTAGTTTTTTTTTTTTTTTTTTTTGGTAATTCATAGTAGTGAAGTTATT
Organism: Carnegiea gigantea; assembly: GCA_029747015.1. Taxonomy (NCBI): domain Eukaryota; kingdom Viridiplantae; phylum Streptophyta; class Magnoliopsida; order Caryophyllales; family Cactaceae; genus Carnegiea; species Carnegiea gigantea. Next base: position 100,102 of record JAKOGI010001976.1, read on the forward strand.
TTGAGTGCATACATACCATTGGTAAGTTGTTAGACACTTCTTTGTAGACAATATTTCTTGTGTATCTTTCATAATGTTCATTATCATATTTAATGATAAACTTCAACCCTCTAGTTAAGTCATCCCTGATGCTGCAATTCAGTTGTTCATGACTTAATATTGAGTTTGGAAGGTAAACTCCTACGTATTTCAGTAATTGTCAGTGCCTTTTATTTATAGTCATTGCACAGCAAACATAAATAGAAAATTGTCTTCTTTTTAATACGAATGGTCACTTTGTCTTGCAAAACAGTTCTAGGGATTCCCACCTTAATTCTGACATTGATCGAGAAAATAATAAGATGCTTTCGTTTTAGTCAACTAGCACTTGTTAGGACTTATTTTTGTGTTCTTTCACGACTAAGAATTATATGGGGACACAAATTTTCTTTTTGATTAAATGACGACATAAAATTAGATGAGATACTACAAAATTAAGTCCATATTTATAGGAATTATCAATTATGATAAACTTTACGTAAAATGAGTAGCTGTCGGGAGAATGAGGTAATTAATTTCAAAAAAAATATATAATATAATAATTACAGATGATCATTAAAATGAAATAATTAAGTATCTAGCAAAGGTTATAAAATATTAAAGATGGACATTCACATGGAATAATAAGATAATTTACCAATAAGAATAAATTAGCAAAAGATCAGTTAGCATATGTGAGACCAAATGTCAAATTCATAGGGTCATGGATGTCATTTAAAACCAATAATCATCACAAAAGATGCGCTTTTTTCCCTTAGAGATTCCTATTAGTTAAATTGCATACATTATGCATGCACTTACTTCATATATGTCTATTGCAGGTTATTTCAATAGTTTAATGGCACATTTAACATTATTCACTACAAGAAATACTGCAATTTGTGACCGCCTTTTTGTGACCGCTTGAAAACAGTCACATTTTTTGACTAATTTTATGACCAATAGAAGGCCATGAGAAATTTATGACCGCAAGTTAAGTAGTATGAAATGCAGTCACATTTTATGACCTATTGTCACAGCGATATAAAATCAGTCATAAATTTTAATTTTTCAAAAATTAACAAACTTTTTCATTTAATTTAAAAATAAGGACTTATTTTTATTAAAATCTAAGACCGATTTTATGACTATTTCAAAGTAAAATTCGGTCACAATACTAGTCAATAACAAAACCTAAACCTAATTTGTTCTCATCTCTCACATCCTAACTACCTCATCCCTTCGCTAGCTCGACACTCCCCCAGCCCCCCGCCCCCCCAGACTGCTCCCGACTTCTCCTCTCGCTGGCTCCATTGTCGCTGACCCTCCTCTCTCTGGCTCCATCGTCACTGGCGTCCGCAGTCGCCAGTCGTGGTGCCCTCTCGCGCGTCCATCGTCACCGGCGTCAGCACAATCCTCTCTCGTGCTTCCATCGTTGCCGGCCTGCTCCCCTTGTCGGTTTCGTTCCACCAGCGCCGGCCCAAAGCCCAGATCCGTCTGTCTCCAACTGAACTGTAAGCATGGTTTTGAAGCTTAAGGTTGGCTTTGAATTCTCAGTCATGGTCTTCGATGGTTTGAACAGTCATGGAGTTTAGTGTTCGTTCATTATGGTACTTGCTCAAAATTCAATTTTTCTTACATCCTATTATTGTGGTACTTGCTCAAATTCGATTGTGGGCGACTTAATTTACAATTTTATTGCCGTTATGTTTAATTGAGTAGAAATCTTGGTTTATTCTTGGAGTTGCAATTTCTCAGTTATGTATTAGTTGGTTCTCAGGTTTGTTCTGAATTCTCACTTATGTTTTCATTGGTTCTGAATTTTCAGTTATATTTTCGTTGGTTCTTAGGTTACTATAACTGGGTTATAGCTTGTGTCATTGATCTAGAAGTAACAACTGCTGTATTGCTGGTGTATTGCTGGCATCTCAACTGGTGTTTTCAATGATTACGTGTGTTTGTTAGCTTACATATAATCCTTAGCATGTTAGAGCATGATTCATCTAGAAGTAACAATTGAAAGTGCTTCTAGAGGTAACGACTGAAATATTTATTTCTTTTATGTAGCCTGATAAGTACGTCAACACCATTTTCGTGCCAAGAAACGGTGAAATTCCAGCGGATTTGGATGCCTTAAGGAGCCAGGGAATCCGTGTTGTGGTAAGCTGCCATGTATGTTAAAGCATTTTAGATGGCATGGCTATGACATTTGCAGTATCCAGGCTCATGACCTCTCTAATGGGTTCTTGTTGCATATCCTATAACCCGCCAAACTCGAACACCAACCAAAAGAAAAATGAGAAATTGAGAGACACAAAAAAAAAAGAAAAAGAAAAAGAAAATGCTCGGAAGAGCACGAGATTATTTTTTCAGTGAGTGATTGTGTTCATTTACATTCATACTCTGTCCCGTGGTCCATCTTTCCTAATTTGGGTGATACATATTTTATCACTTCCATAAAATCTAGGCGAGTGCAGGCTAGGACATTTTGGTATTTACTGATATACCAATTTCCTTGAAACAACTTTCCCATTATGCTGCTTAATGCCTGTCCTCTCTTTTTTTGCAGATTACCATTGATTCTGTTCATGATCCCAAAGCTGGTATTTTCTTCGACCCCAAGTCGCTAATACAAACCTTGGAAGATTTTCTAAAGAGGGAGCGAGAGCGCTTATGTGATGGGATCATGGGAAAGCATTTCTAAGGGTGGATTCATAATTGTAAGCATCATTTAGCTTTTTTCATTGAACTTTGTGAACATGAATGTGCTATACATGTTTCAGACTTGTGCTGATATATATATATATATATATATATATATATATATATATATATATATATATCTGTATGTATGTATGTATGTATGTATGTATGTATGTATGTATGTATGTATGTATGTATGTATTCATTTTGCACATGAATGGGGCGGTCTAAAGGCATCATTTGATGAAGCTTTGAGTCGATTCTTTTCAACATTGAAAGGCGGATCATCCACAGAATAGAGCATGGATTCTTGCTCTTGTGCTTTACTGGTTATTCTGCCCAGGTTGGTATGTTTGCCTACAATACAGACTGATAGATTCCACCATGTGTGTTGTCCTCTACTCTATTGTACTCTTCAAAAATCGCTAAGGGCAAGACCATGACAGTGAATTTGCAACTAGTAGTAGGTTTTACTATGAATGTTGAGCTACTCTATCAAATTTAGTTGCAACACTATGTCTTCTAGGGTTGAAATCAATTGTGTTTTCAACCTACTCGGGGGGGGGGGGGAAGAGCATTCATAGCAAATTCATGTAGCATTCACAATGAAGATTTGAATATGCATGCATATGTTCAGAGTGTGACAAAAACCACACCTTCACAAATAGGAAGGTTTCGGCTTTTGCGTCTCTCTTTATAAAAATTCATTTTATATAAATAAGGATGAAAGCTCTAGAGTTTAGACTTCCACGCTTTATCCCTTTGGTAACAACCTCCAATTGAGCAACCTATGTTTCAAGAATTTGTGTAGGTGACAGAGGCTTGAATTTCGTTTATTCTCCCTATTAGCTAATATATTGATCCTTGTTGCCATGTTTTGGTGATTAGAATTCACAAATTGTTACCAAATAAATATTAGTATTTTTATGTTAAAAATTAATGTCTAAGAAAATTCATATATCATCACTGTCACAGACTAATAATTGATTTATTGACATCAAAAGAAGAAAAAACCAATAATTGATTTTCATGAAAATGAAACTGGGTTATAGCTTGTGTAATTGAGTAGAAATCTTGGTTTATTCTTGGAGCGGCAATTTCTTGAGTTAGATTATCGTTGCTAACCTAATCACTGGTTCCAACCTGTGTTCGATTGATTTGTGACTAAATTGGACATTACTTCACCCTTTTCGGTCCTCTTAAGTTACTATTTCACTATAAAGTCATCCCTTGTTCAGAAGTTGTTGGGTTTAGCAACCTGGTTTAAGCACTTCGTCTTCTAGGCTTTCAAATGGAAGGTTGAGTTTCTTCATTTTGTTTATTCTTGTGCCTTGGTTTGACTTTTGATTCATGTTAGTTTATTTTGTCAATCACATCAGGGTAAAAAGATTTTGCTTTTAAGGGTTTATACAAATTATAATGACTGATATCAAGGTTGGACTACAAGAAGTGCGTGTGTGATTTTGCTTAATTTACCTTTTGGCTTTGACGTATTGTAACTTCTCTATGCATAGCTAGAGTATTACGTATATATGAGTTTTAGTTGAATTAAACTTATTTTTCCTAAGTTGGGTTAAGCTACCCACAATCTACCCACAATCTACTCCGTGCTCTTACTTGCTTGATTCAACATAACTAGAATGAAGGCAATAAAATTGTAAATTACTCTATCCACAATCTAGTACCTGCTCCTACTTGCTTGATTCGAAACTGGCCCACTTGTAATGATTTTGATTTTTTACTTATATGATTTCTGCTGGTATGTGTCTGAACCTTCTTGCTCTTTTGCGTAAGTATAATGGTGCGGTAGCTTCTCTGGGTGAATAATGCTCTTCGTAGTTAAAGTTTGCACTTGGGATGGATATGGTTGGTTTTTACCTTTACACACTGGGTTCATCAGGGAAGGAAAGGAGATGCAACTTTGATAGCATATATAACTAATGTGATATTTTAGTTATGTGACAGTTAAACAATGCAATCTTCAAATTAAAATGTACCCTAGGTACTGTTTGGTGTGCGGATATTCATTGGATAATACTTCACATTGGGATTGAAAATTCACTTTTGATATTGAAATTTGTTTTATGGTTTCTCACTATGCTGTTAATACATGAGTTATTAGAAAATCACTTAAAATATGGGTAATTCGCATCTTCGGGGAACTTTTCTTCCAACTTGGAATGTCATTTTATATTTCCTCCTAACATTTTCGTTTCCTTCCAACAACTTCTGCCTATCCACCCTTATTCATTTAATAATTAATGTTTCTGGGACCTTTTTCATTTAATAATTAATGTTTTAGATTTAATCTTTTTTGGCATATTGTTTGTGATTTCAATTTTATTTAGAATTAGCTCTGTCTCTCTCTCCTCCCTTATATACAAGCACTCATATTTTTTTGTGTGTACATACATTTGATACAGCTCGCAGTTGATCAACATAAGTGATTGAACGTTGAAGTTGTTTGATCGTGAAGGTGTATTGTAAAGGTATACAATTCTAACCAATGCAAGTATGTATATTATTACGCACATAACTATGAAGTAGTTATTATGATGGAAGGGCTTAGTGACCTATTAACAATTTATGTGATCTTTTTAGTATGACTCAATAATGCATTTTATATCATGAAGTCCAGCCAATTGTACTGTGATTGTATGATGGTTTACATGTTGTGTGTTTGGTTTTTTGTCTACATGTGGTTATTATTAGGTGTGAAAACAATGCTTTCATATAAGAAGCTATAATATCATTAATATATGCCTAAAACGTGTAAGGCTCAATATTTGGATATCTATTTGACCAAAAACTCAATTATGAAGCTCCTAAGCTAATGTACCTTATATGCATAAAGATTTGGGATAGTCAAATTAATGTTATTCGAGTAGATGAACTTTCTAGTATGGCCCAATAATGCATTTTATATCGTGAAGTCTAGCTAATTGTATTGTGATTGTATGATAATTTACAAGTTGGGTGTTCGGTTTTCTGTCTGCATGTGGTTGCTAAGTGTGAGAATTATGCTTTCATATAAGAAGCTATGTGCACTTTGATACATTTGTTATGCGTATTATGCTGTTTAATTTAATATGCCATACTATTATTAATTGTTGAAAAAAAACTAACAAAATAACCTATTCTAACTTAAACAGAATATGGAAATTCCGGAGCATCATAGGTGGATGATTAATAGACTTTTTCCCAATAGAGGTGGATTAACACCTGAGTTTGTGGCGGGGGTTAATGAGTTTGACATGTTTGCAAGAAACCTTCCAGTGTATTTAAGGGAGAAAGTATATAGGTTAATTCACCTTATCATACTTGGAAGGAAATACCAATTGAAGTGCGAAATATGTGGTTTGATGAATTCAAAGTAAGTTGCCTAATAGTTGAAAAAAAAAAAACATTTGGTACATTTTTTTTCACATACTTACCTGTGCTTATAATTTTGGATTACTTTTAGAAAAAATTTTGTTGGGATGATGAGCATGCTCATGAGATTAGGAGAGTTTTTGAGTTTTGTGGATCATCAAGATTAAAAGGAATGACATTTAAGATTCGAAAAAGTGGAAAACAACATGTGTGGCTAAGCAAAGATGTTTATGATGGCTTATGTGCATATTGGGAATCTAAAGAATTCAAAGGGAAAAGTATGTTAGGCAAGACGAATCGAGCATCATCATTGGGGGTAGGTTCATCTGTACATTGTGGTGGATCAATTTCCCATTCTGAGCATAGGAGGAAATTGGTAATATAAATATATATATATTTTTTCGTACATATGTGTTGATTTCGACTAACTAATTGACGTTATTTACATGTGTTCATAATCACTAATCTACTTTTAATTGTATGTAGGCGGAAAAATTACAAAGAGAGCCAACTATTGATGAATCATTTGCACTCACCCACTCTAGGAGAAAAGATCAATCATTTGTTGATCAAAAGTCAAAAGAGGCACATGTAAGTGACTTATTTCTCTGAAAATTTATAAGCTCAAGAACTTAAATCAACATTAGGAGAGATCGAAGGAGGTTGTTTTCACGGGTTTCATTTTTACACATACACATTGAATGTTTTGTTTTGATAAATGTTAGCAAGTATTTGAATATATGTTCAAAAGAAGAAAATGTCAGTAAATGTATATTTTAGATCGAATAAGCCATTACCAGTTTTGATGCAAAGGGATCTAGTTAATGGCAATCTTAAATTCTCAAAGAAGCTCATAATGGAGAACGGAACATATTATGTTTATTTTGAAGTTAGACTAGCTTCTAAGGTATATATACACTTCCCTTAAAGAATTATATCTGTACTTGAAGTTGAATTGTTTAATTTCCAAGGAATTTGAACTTGAAGGCTTGTGTTGGTTATGTGATGTGGAACATTTTTATACAAATGCATACTTGAAGCTTTCTTTACAAATCCAGTTTTCTTTACACTTCAAGGCTTGTGTTGGTTATGTGATGTGGAACATTCTCATACTTGAAGCTGAATTGTTTAATTTCCAAGGACTTGTTTAATTTCCAAGGAATTCAAGCTGAATTGTTTAATTTCCAAGGCTTGTTTTGGTATTGTGATGTGGAACATCAATGCAGTTTTCTTCACACTTCATATCCACTTAAATTGTTTATTTTGGGATGTCAAGTACTCCAGATGTGTGATCCATTGAGTTGTACTTTGTATTTCTTTTCTGTTAGTGAACTTTATTGAATGGTTTACCCCGGGCGTGTGGCCCGTAAAGTTGTGGTCTCCGGCGTGTAGCCGTTGAGTTTGATTTGATTTATCCTTTTTTGCTTGTATTCAATGCAAGGGATTTAATGTAAAGCCTTAAGCCTGGGAAATGGTCAGTTTTTAAGAGAAACTCTGTCCATTTCACCCCAAAAATTAAGAAATACTAACACTCCTAGTCCTAGGGTTCGGAGGGTTGTCACAGATGCTCATATTCACTATAATTTTCTTTTACTCTTTTAATCTTTAAATTAACAAAAACACTTACATTCTTCTTAATGTAGGAGAAGTATAAAAAAAGACTTTTAGAGATTCAAGCATCTACTCAAGGTGAAGGTTCTACCTCCTAAGGAATGCCACTTCCTCAACTGTCGATGGAAACTCAGATGACTATTTAGAAGGAGGCTGTTGACCTCATCAAGAAAGGTAAAATTTTTGGATTTGAAATGGAGGATTCATGTGCTTCTACTACCGATCCACGTATTCCCACTAAAGTTTCTATTGAACTATTTGAAAAAGAGAGGCAATCAAAGAAAAAGTTAAAAAAGAGATTGCATCGGGTCGAGAAAAAACTATTTGAAACCACAAAACTTGTAAAAACTTTGATGTAACAAATGAATTTTACAATTCTAATATCCACCAATGTTGGTGTTGGAAATAGTGGAATTGGAAGCAATAGTGGTAGTAATGGTGAGGATGAAGATGGAGATGAAGATGAAGATGAGGATGAAGATGATGACGACAACAATGATGATCAACAAGAGAATGAGGATGTGGATAAGAATGACAAATGATTTGTATGGTAACAATGTTTGATGACTTGACTTGTGGTTTGAAACACTTTAAATGTAGTTGAATTATTGTAATTTAGACTTATATGTTTAATGTGAAGATATTCATGTTAGATCTTAGTTCAGTTATTATGTAATATGAAGCTTTGGTTATTATGGAAGCATGAATGTGGTTGTCATGCATATATAAATGTGTGGTCATAGTTTTGTAAATTCAAGGAGATGATTATATTTCAAATGTACTTCTCAAGCTATTACTTAAAAAATAGTCACAAAAGCAGTTATAAATTATTCTTCAATTTTCAAAATCGGTCACAAAAATGGTCACAACAAAGCATAATTTTCAACAATGTTAGTCATAAATGCGGTCACAAAGGACCGCAGTCACAATGTCAGTCACAAATATTTTTTGACCATACTAAAATTGGTCATAAACACGGCCACACGAATGGCACATTTTCAACAAAATCAGTCACAAAATCAGTCGCAACACACTGCAGTCACAATCGCAGTCACAAATTATGTGACTCATATCAGTCACAAAATCGGTCACAATTCATATTTAGTCACAAAGTTAGTCACAAGTCTGAGTTAAATTCTCACCGCGAAAGCCGTCTGGAAAATGGTGTGGAAGAAAAAGGTAGTCACAAATTCGGTCACAAATAGTGACCACACAATCGGTCACAAATTGCGTCTCAATTTGTGACTGAATCGGTCACAAATTCAATTTCCAATCAAGGGTTTTGTGACCGCAGGAATCGGCCACAAAGGCGGTCACAAGTGTCATTTGTGACCGATTTTTCATAATTTGTGACTGCTTTTTCGGTCACAAATAGGTGATTTTCTTGTATTAATAGTGATCATGGTCCTTCCGACTATTTGACCCATGATTTGAATAAAAATAAATTTGATTAATTATTCTCATGATCAACAAAGTATGAAAAATTATTGACAGTAGCAACAAAATGATAGATAAGTCTTTGACCTTAATCTTGTCTCTTTGATATATAATATTTTATAAAAAAACAACAAAGAACAATGAAAAAAATAAAAAAAGAAGAAAAAGAGATTAGTAGTAGATGAAGAAACTTTAGTAGAATTTGAATTTGAGAAAACTTTTAACGCTCTTTTTCTAGGGGATACTACTAATTTATGAAGGCAATTATGATATATTATAGAAACATAGATAAACTATTTATATGTATTAATTTACCTATTAAATTCAAATTTAAATTTGCTAAAAGAACTAATTGTATTATGTGATTTTTGAGTTCAAAATATAATTTCGAGTGAAATATAAATTGAATAGATCACTAAAATATTCTTTAATATCATGAATGTAAGTTACAAATGTGAAAAGAAATTAAATATTGTACCAACTTAAGGTAGTCATAAGCGAATTGAAACTCGCAATCGCATTAAGGTCCTAATTTATTTCATATTTTCTAAATTCAATTATATGACATGCTTAAGTAATCAAGCTGTACAGTATGCCAAATAAGAAACCAAATCAGCATTCAAGTGTCAACTCATGATATATTCACTCAAAAATAAACATACAAAATCAAATATATGTAGATTTAGATGTCCAATATATGCTCCCCTCAAAAATAATGTCTAATATAAATCTTTTTTTTTCTTAGGTAACATCTAAATCATTTCTTTGTTCTACATTTAAGTTTTTTAAGATAAAATTCAATTACTAATTAGTTATAACATATGAGAAAAGTTAACATTAAATTAAATTAAAATTCCATTGATAACCTACATCCATCTTAATTACATGATAGAAGACATTTATATTGCTATCCTCTATGGCATTCTTCTCCTAAATGGTACCCTAGGTGGCATCTTATGCGGCATCCGATGTGTCACTCATACATGAGTTCAGTCCAACTTTTAATATATATATACACACACACACACACACACACACACACACACATATATATACATTATATATATATATATAATATATATATATATATATATTATATATATATATATATTATATATACATATATATAATATATATATATAATATATATCTATATATATATATATATATATATATCTTATATATATATATATATATATATATAAATATATATATATATATATATATATAATATATTATATGACACTAGCAAGTAGCAAACATTGGAAGCAGTTTTTGTCTTTTAAGCCAAATGTAACACTAGACCTATTAGTTCGGGTGGGCAAATTAAATATAGGTAAGATGTATTCGACTTTGGATAAATTATAGGTTGAATGTATCTTGAATTCGGGTAAAATACTGACGGGTGTATTTCGATTTTGCAGGTTGGGTTTTGAGCGCTTTTTTAGTGAATTATTTCTTTTTTTATCAAAATTAAAATTTCGGCATATTTATCACTTAAAATTGTCTGTATTTAATGAACAAGTATTGTAATTGTAATTTCTTAAAAGAATATCAAAAATATTCAAACTTTTTAATATGATATATGAGCATCATGTACGAGTGGACGATGAGTCACGTTTAAATGAATTGGTCCATATATTACAATATTAATAATGGGTCACGTCATTCATGGGCAGCCCATTTAAAGCATGTTAACAGGTCGAAAAGGTTCACCCATTAATAACCTATTTAATAAATCGTTGTTTTGTTAATTAACCTACCATTACCTAATCAGGTATACTTTATTAGCGGATCAATCATAACACAAATACAAGTTGGTCTATTATCCAACACTGACATTAAGTTCGCGAGCAACTAGAAGGAAACCAAACGAAGAATACTATAGACACACGTGATATACTAATTATTTATTAATTATAACATCAAAATTTTAAATTATTATTGAGTAATATTATTTAAAATGTGATGAGACGTCTTCATTTCACTAAGAATATAATGATATGACGTGCACATTTTTAATACTTGTCTTATTCTAAATTAATTTTTTACAGACTAGATAGTTACTTCCTGTCCGCTTTCTAAAATTATTCCATTTATAAGTTGTATATGACATTATTTTATGGAAATGAATTTGAAAAAAAATGGGTACCTTCATCTAATTTACGAAGGGATGCGATAATTGCATAATGTCTCTCTAAGCGATTCGTTATGATGTAAAACTATTATTGTTTAAGGGAAAAAACTATAAAAAATAAAAAATAAGGATATAATAATTGGGTTGAGCGGGCGGGTTTAGGTTTGGGTCGGATATGATCCAAAACTTCATGGGTTTTTCCAGATTCGGTTTATTTCGAATTCAGGCCGAGAAAATTGTGTTCAAAACCCAAAGTTTTCAGGCAAGTTCCAGTTGGGTTTTCAAGTTAGGGCAGTTTTTACCATATTTATGTAACGCTATTTACCTTCCTAATGTTGGTGTGCCAGAAGCGAAACTAGCCTCGTGGACAAATAAATATTTGTCAAGTCGTTGTTAGGTGGTCAGTAGCATTACTAGACCTTTCAGTTCAAAAGAACGGGTTAAATACAGGTCGGATATTTTCGGATTCAGATAAAACATGGATTAGGTGTATTTGGGTTTTGGATAAAATACGGCTCAGGTGTATTTTGGTTATATGGGGTTCGGGTCGACCCAAGAAGTTTTGAGCGCCTTTTCTAAGTTATTTCTTTTTTAAAAAAAATTAAAAATTCGGCGTATTTAAAACTAAAATTATTCGTATTTAATGAAAAAAAATTGCAATTTAGTTTCTTAAAAGAATATTAAAGATATTTAAACATTCCATTGTGATATATGTCATGTCATGTATAGGGCAACCCATCTAGAGTAATGTTAATGGGTCGGAGCTATTTGGTCTGGTAATAGCCTATTTAATAATTCGATATTTTTGGTGATTAATATATCATTCCCTAATCACGTACGCTTTATTAAGTGGGCTGATCGTAATGCGAACTTGGGCTGACTCATTGTCAAACACTAGCATCATCGTTTGAGACCAACTTAAATAGAAACCAAATGAAAGGATACTGTAGAAGCAAAAGGTATTATAATTGTCTTTAAATTATGACACCAACATTTTAGATTATTACAAAGTAGCATTATTTAAAAATATGATCAGACATATTCATTTCACTTAACATATAACTGTATGAACTACACGTATTTAACAGTTGTCTTATTCTAAATTAATTTTCCTAAGACTAAATAGTTATTTCACGTCATTTCATACCCATTTTTGAAAGTTTTCCATTTATAAGTTATGCACGCCGTTATTGTATGAGAATGAAGTCGGAAAAGAATGGTATTATTGTTTAATCTATGAAGGGAAGTGATAATCATATAATGCCTCTCAAACCAATATAATGAATAATAGTTATTGTTAAGAGAGATAAGTTATAGAAAAATCAAAAAATACAAGTAGAATATTCAAGCTGACTGGGTGGGTTCGAGCTCAGATTCTGGTCATGTTTCGCCCATAACTTTGCGGATTTTTTGGGTTCAGTTAATTTCAAGTTCAGGTTAAGAAAATCACGCTCAAAACCTAGAATTTTTGGGCAAGTTCAGACCGAGCTAGTTTTTGCCAAGTCTAAGTATTACATTCGATTATAAACATGTAAAAATTATTTTCAAAGTGCAAGGGTTTGAAGGATGTTTTCAAAATACATCAAGGTGATAGGTGTCATTATCTCAATTTAGTATTCTAATGTAACTTTTTTTTGTGCAAAAGAGAGGTCAAGCCCCAAAAGATTTTATTAGATTATATACTATCTGGGGAACTTAGCTCCTACATTATCTGTGTATATAATATCAAAAATATTCTTAAGAGGATGAATGAAAAAGCATAAAATAACACTCTAAATCGACATTCATGTTAGCCACAACATCAATCATTCGACTTGACTTATGATAGCAATGAGAGATCAATAGTTGCCAAGTAGGGGACTCCATCAACTACTTTCATTATTGAATGGTGATTTCATGTCGAGCACTACAAACCATATTACTCTTGAGAATGCCAACAACAGTTAGATAGTTTATCTTAACTAGTAATTTTTTATATCCCTTATCTCTAGCTAAGACCAACCCTCCATGAACAACTTTGAGCTCTACCCAGACAACCAAGCAACACCCCATATTTTCTGCAAAGCCACCTAGCCACTTACTTTTTCACCTCGAAAAATTCTACCTCCACTATCTCATCCTGGGTTATGTTTTGATGTGCCATTTGTCTTCAGAGCTATCTAGAGAAGAGGGGGAGCCTCTTATCTAATAAGAGCTTTAGCTGTAATCTTCTCACAATGTGTCAACCAGAGTTCTTCATTATTTAGTGCTTTGATGGTCTCCATAAATTTGAATTGCATGAGACCAGCTTTATCATCAGAATTTTTGGTGAACCTATCAAAGCATAGGCTGTTTCTGCACTTCCACTTATACCACAAGATGACCATATTTTGATAACCAGTTATAATCTATTGGACTATGCTTTAGGTTACCTTTTACCCATGAACCAACTATCGAAATCCAATGATGGTTCATGGTTTACTAATTATGAGTCTTCAAAGTAGTTCCAAACCCACTTGGTTTCTGCACAACAGCAAAGGACATGATTCACTTCTTCAAGAACACCATCACAAATACCACAATTAGGATTTGTAGTAAAATTCTTCTTTGCCTACTGAGATTGGTCATCAAGTGATTATGCAAGGCTAGGTAAACAAACAACTTAATGTGTTGTGTGCCTTTGGTCCTCCACAGCTCCTTCCGGATGCCATGAAACATCATATCACAATCTTCTAGCATTATCATGAGCACTAACTTGATAAGGAAGGTGCCTTAACTTGTCTCCCTCCAAAAAGGCTTACCTTAAAGATAAATATCAAGAAAAACTCAGTGGCTACATGAAATTTTAGTACCTCAATCGGTACATAATATGAGGACTCATCCCACAATTAACTTCTTCTATAAATCAAGTATTTGTTAACAAGCTTGGCTTACTCCAATAAGGATAGTTGGAGAGGTCCAAAAGAGGCATGTTTAAGGCCCTCTTATGAGTCCAAAAAAAGTCTTCCTCCTATTACCAATACCTTACATGGTGCTTCTTTAGATAATATGAGCACTCTCTTTGATATCTTTTTACTAATTTGAGCCATACATTATATATAGTCATGAACATGTGAAGATCGTATATCCCTTTAAAGTATTTAGACAGTAAAATCTAGACTACACAGATTCGGGTTCTTGCAAATCCCTCCATCCTAGCTTGGCCATTGAGACAGAATTTAAGGTTCTTATGGGTCTTAAGTTGAACCCACCTACTAAGACTGGCTTGGTGACAATCGTCTAAGCAACAATATAAGGTCTCCTTTCACTAATCATTTCTACCTATATGAAATGTTTGGTCTTGTGATCAATTTCATCACAAATCGATTTTAAAAGCCTGTAAGTTTGCAAAGCGATAGCATAGCCTAGGATGTTAGAGAAGGTGGACTCAGTAAGGCTACCCTCCCAGCTAAAGAAAGTGTTAGGAATAAATGAGCAATGTATAGTGAAAGGGAGAAAGTATGTAACTTTGATAAACACAAAATTAAAATAAGAAAAATAAAAAATCAATGACACCTAAAATTATATGGAGAACCCTAATCGGGAAAAACCACGGGCAGTCACGAGCCACAGGAAATCCACTATAATATGGAGTGAATACAAATGATCTCAACAACAACGAATGAAAAGAGATTGGCCTGAGAATAAAATTTTCACACCAAAACTCTCTCAACCTAGGCTAGAAACATGGAACAGATGAAATAATATTTGTGTGGAAACTATAACTCTCTCATGCCTCTCAAAAACTGACAAAAGACCCCTTTAGATAAGATGGCTCAACAGCATCCAAAAACCCTACAAAAGATCTTGGCCCTTGATCTATCCTTGGGCTCCAAGCATGCACTTCCTAAAAAGGAAATTAGGATTGGCAAGAAATTTTGGGCCACGCCAAAAAATCTCCACCTTTGACCAAAATCTAAACAACTATACTTGACATTGCCTAAGCACCACGAATGGAAAAATCCCCAACGGGCAATTATGTGATGTAAACACCAATAAAGTCTAAGCAATGCTCGAACTTAACTATAAAGAGTGGCTTAGTAAGCTTGTCTGCAAGATTCTCAAAAGTGTGAATTTTCTCACCACAATCTCTCTTGCAATAATAGTATCTATGACATAGTGGTACTTGACAATAATATGCTTGGTTTCCAAGAGACAATAACAATAACATCTTGTGAAACACCAAGCTTAGTAACATGGCCTCGTAACCAAGTAGCTCCCTTCATGCCTTTAGTAACAGCAGCATACTTGGTGTTGAAAAAGCTAGAATAAACAGAAGGGATGCTTTCCAAGAGATAGCACCCGTACAAAGAGTAAAGACATAGCTAGAAATAGATCTCATTCTATCTAGATCACCACCATAATCAGAATCAGCGAACCCTGCGACATTATAAGTTGCAATCTTGTACATGTCATACACCAAACATCAATCAACAGCACCCTTTATGTAATGAAGAACCCATTTCATTGCCTTCTAATGATCCTTACGAGGAATATGCATATATCGGCTTACAAGACTAATCGTATAAAATAGATTAGGTCCAGTGGATATCATAACATACATAAGACTACAAATAATACTAGAATAAGGCACATTAGACATTTTCTTAATGTCCTCCTTAAATCGTGGAAAAGATTTGAAAGACAATTTGAAGTGTGCAGTAAGAGGAATAGACATAGGTTTGTAATTATCCATGTTGAGTCTATCAAGAACTTTCTCAAGGTATTTTCTTTGAGAAGTAAAGCTTGCTGGCCTTTTGATCCCATCAAATCTCCTCGCCAAGAATCTTCTCTGCTGCACTAAGATCCTTCATTTCAAACTCATCACCAAGCTGAGATTTCAACTTGTTGAAGGAGGACTTATCCTTAGAAGTCACTGGCATATCATCAATATATAACAATAAGAAAACGAAGGAACTGCCAAAAAATTGTTGAAAATATACACAACTATCACATTAACAGCATGTGTAGCCTTGCCCAATCATAAAATAATCAAACTTCTTGTACCACCACCTAGGAGCTTGCTTAACTTCATATAAGGCCTTCTTCAATCAACACACATAATATTCCTTGACAGGGACAACAAATCCCTTAAGTTACCTCATGTAAATCTCTTCCTCCAACTCACCATAAAGGAAGGCAATTTTAATATCAACTGCTCTAACTCCAACTCAAACAAAGCAACAAAAGCGGACAGCACTCTAATAGAGGTATGATGAACAACAGGAGAGAAAACCTCATTAAAGTGAATGTCTTCCTTATGATTGCAGCCACATACAACCAACTGTGCTTTCCACCTTGCATCTTCAACCCTGGCATGCCTTTTTTATACTTGTAGGTCCATTTGTTAGTTAAGGCATGTTGATCTTTAGGTAGCTCACAAAGATCCCATGTCATATTCTTATGTAAACTGTCCATCTCTTCTTCCATAGCTAAGAGCTAATTGGAGGAATTAGTGGCAGGAGATGGCTTCAGAATAAGAAGAAGGTTCAATACCTTCGAGAATCTCTTGTGCAATTGTGAGAGCGTAAGCAATCAACCCACCATCTTCATCACTAGCATATCGAGCAGGTCTTCTAATAACTCTTTGTGGTCTATCACAAGCTGTAGAATAATCATTCTCTACCTGAGGCTTATTAGGACTTGATGTACCAGAACTAGGGACTTTAGGTTGAACATCGCCGCTAGACTAAGTAATGGAACCATCTTGAGGGGGCATTAGCATTGACCTCTAACTCCACCTTCTCATTGGCATTTTGTTGATCACTACACCGGAAGAGTAAACAAAAGTCTCTGTCCTAGAAGATACCATTACAGTTTCATTAAAGGTTACATCCCTACTTTGAATAATTTTCTTAGATCCAAACACTGTAACCTGTATCCCTTACACTTAGATGCATAACTAAGAAACATGCATTTAACAACCTTAGGAGTCAACTTCTCATTAATCATATGGGCATAAACATGACATCTAAAAGTTCTCAACAAGAGAATAATCAACTAGATTACCTAGCCAAACTTCTTATGGGATTTGAAAATCTCTGGACAAATGTGGAGAATAGTTAACAAGATAGCATGCTGTTGAAATAGCCTCATCACGACGATCTCACAACCCAACATTTGGGAGCATATAATGAGCCCTTCCTAGAAGAGTTTGGTTAATAGGTTCTATAATTCCATTCTATTAGGGCTTCTAAACATGCGTCTTGTGCCTAGCAATGCCACTAACGATGCAAAACTTATTGAATCAGATTCACAAAATTCAAGACCACCACCAGTCGTGAGCTTTTTGATCTTCATATCAATTTGGTTCTCAACTAGGGCCTTAAAATTCTACAACATGGGAAATGCTGCATTTTTTTTTTTTTTGTCTCAACAAGTAAACCCAGAATATACAAGAAAATTCATCAACAAACGTCAACATGTAGTGCTTACCTCCAAGAGAAGGAACCTTTGAGGGAGCCCGCAAATCAAAATCTATATAATGAAGAATCCCCTTAGAGTGGTGTTTAGCTATAGAGGAACTGACTATGTTTTGTTTTGTGAATATATAAGGATCATAAAAAAACCTTACCTATACCTTTGCTACCAAGAAGGCCTCTCTTACCCAGAATGGTCATGTATTTCTCACTCTAGTGACCCCAACCTACATGCCATAGGTGAGGGAGATCATCATCAAATAAGGATATAGAAATTGCTGCAAAAACTGCAATAGTTGGACCTTGTAAAATATAGAGGCTGCCTTGCCGCCTACCCTTCATTAGAACTAGAGCACCCTTAGATACCTTCTAGAATCCAACTTCTGCTGATATCTACACCCATTGGATTCAAGGGTTCCTAAAAAGATGAGATTACAAGTTACGTCAGGAATGTAGCAAACTTTAGTCAAAGTTCTGACAACACCATCATGGGTCTTGATCTATATAGTACTAATCCCAATAACATTACACTGGGTATCGTTGCCTGTAAGGACAATACCCAAATTAAGACGCTTAAATGTTTAAGACCATTTCCTATGCAGACACATACAATATGTAGAACCAAAATCTAAAACCCACTTAGTAGAGTTCCTCTTTTCAGAGGTAGAAAAAAGTAACACATCACCATTAGACTCAAACTCAACAAAATCAGCTTTAGCAGATTTCTGAGATTGTTTATTCTTTTTGTCTCTCTCCTTTTTATTTTTGTACTTGTAGCAATCAACGATCAGATGCCCTAGCTTCTTACAGACTTGACATGTTTTGTTGGTTTTACATCCCCTAGATTTGTTATCTAGAATTTTTCTTACTATTATTTCCCTTTTTAAAGGATCTACCCCTCATAGACAAGCATTCTACTTTATCTTTAGAAAGCACTTTAAGATCAATTTTTCTTTGGATAGCAAGTGAGATTTAACATCCTCAAACACTATATAACAAAATCTCCTTAAAGTGCCTATAGGATAGGGGCAAAGAGATAACCCCCCCCAAAAAGCCTTATCCTCATCTTCAATTTTAACATCAAGGTCTTCTAGATCAATAAGAATTGAATTAAACTCATCAAGGTGAGTTTGTAAAGGAGTATCTTTGGCCATCTAGATTATGTACAACTATTCCTTGAGATAAAGTTTGTTGGAAAAACTTTTCGTCATGTAGAACTAGCCTAATCTCAACCACAAATTTGTAGTAGTAGTCTTATTAATCACCTCACAAAGAGCTTGAGGTGTCAAACACAACTGAATTATCGAAATTGCCTTCTTATCGAGTCCCTCCCACTGCTCATCTATCATTGATATAGGCTTCTTAGCCTTCACTGTAAGAACCTCCATCACTCTATTTTGTGTAAGAACAATAGTCATGGAACCATCCAGTTTCTAAAGTTAATCTTGCCATTGAACTTCTGAATATCAAACTTAAGGACTGCAGACACCTTTAATTTGATGCCCTCATACCACTTGTTAGGAATAAATGAGCAACGTATGGCAAAATTAAGAAAGGATGTTCACTTTGATAAATAGAAAAATAAACAAGAAAAATAATAAGTCAATGACACCAAAAATTACATTAAAGACCCAAATTAGAAAAACTATGGGCGGCGACGAGATGAAGGAAATCCACTATAATAGGGAGTGACTAACAAATGCTCTCAAGAACAAGGACTGAAAAGAGGTCAACTTGATAATAAAATTCTTACACCAAGACTCTCTCAACCTAAGCTAGAATAGTGGAATAGATGAGAGAATATTTGTGTGAAACCTAAAATTCTCTCGTGCCTCTAAAAAATCTCACAAAATACCCCTTTAAATAAGATGGCTCAAAAACATCTTTAAAAGCCCTAGAAAAGGTCTCAGTTGTTGATCTTGCCTTGGCCTCAAAGCACACCCCTCATAAAAAGGAAATTAGAGTTAGCAAGAAATTTTGGGCCACAACTAATAGAAAGAGATTTAGTCTTCTACCTCACAAGTTGCTTGTCCATTCAGTTAACCACATTTTAGAAATTAGCACTTGTGATCTGACTTGAAATAGCATCCATAAGTACTTCCCCAAATTATCTATGGTCGCTGTCTAAAAAAACATCACACATGTTATTCCTAGAAAGGTCTTCAGTATCAAGGAAAATAGAGCTCTAGACTTGCTTATGTTGATCTTGTAGCCTAACACACTAGAAAGTTTATGAATATATTCCCTTAGAACCTTGGCTTAGCTTTCAAAAGTCTCTAAAAACAGATCAAATCATGAACAAATGTTAAATTAGACATGCTTGGCCCCCTTCAACAAATTGGACTCCATTTATTAGGGCTTACTACATCCTTAATAACACGCACTAGACACTTCATGTAAGCAACATAAGCATACGGACGTAGAGGATTATTAGGTCAAACTCCTCTTGAAGGTTAGAATGCCTCTTTTCCTAGCATCATATGGAACATCTTTTGCATGATAACTATATTATTGCTGACTTGTCTCTGAGGATAAAAGAGGTAGCATCTCTTTTGACTATTGCACAATCACCTTGGTGATAATTTTGTAGGCACATTATAAATGATCAATGAGTTGAAATTATGCTATTAATTAGGGGGATTTTACACTTTTGGAATGAGTGTTACGATTGTCTCATTTAAAAGTTTCAGCATGGATTAACCTTAAAGCACTTGCAAAACAGTAGAGACTACCATTTTACCAACAAGTTCCAATTACCTTGGAAGAATAAGGCTTTAGAGCCATCAGAACGCAATGCTTTGTCATGTTGCATTGTCTTTTGGATATTTGTTACTTCCTTGGAATTGAGAGGTCTACTAAATTCCTAATATTATAAATTAGAGAGCACATGAAAATTTTTAGGAAGCACAATACTACTTGTAGGAAGGGAGAGGATTTATATAAATTGGAGAGAAAATTCTACACCAAAATTTTCAACATTTCTGGTTTGGTAACCTACAATCATAAATCATTTTACAGAGCCTAAATTTGATTCATTCTCCTTCGCAAATACTAATAAGGTGAAAAATAACTCATATTGTGATTCCATCTTTAATCTGCTTTATTTTTTAAAATTTTTGGAACCAAAAAAACTTAATCTAGTTAAGGACCTTATCTAACTAGCGTTGAAGTCTTCATTCCATCTTTAGGAGATATTAATGATTACCCTTCCTTATGTGCTTCTAGATTTCCTAAAGACGTTCCCAAAGTTTAAGTTTCGTTTAAAATAGGTTGCTAAAACCCATTAATGTAAAGTAGTTAAGTCTTCTACTAAGCTTCCCAATGTTGGGACAAGAGGAAGACCAGTTTTACTTCAAAAAGTCTTCAAAATCTTTATGAGTCATATGAGAATCTTGAAAATGAAAAGGCTTAGGCTTATCCATCTTATTGGCGAAACCACTCGTGCCTATTAGAAGGGGCGAATAATAAGACCGAATTCTTAAGAGATGCCTCACCACACATTCATTAAAGGAAGCCCTCTAATTAATATCACATAAAGTGTGATCTAGATGAGCAGTTTGCTTATGGTAAGATTGAGTCCTTGTACCCAAGTAAATCTCAGACTCGAAAAGCTGAGATCCAAGAGAGCATTATTTTTAATTCAATATTAAATTTAGCACAACACATGAGCATATTGATTCCTTCTTAGTCTTTCTCCTCTAGATTATAGGTTTCATTAAAATCCCCTGCTGGTAGCCATAGACAGTTAGTGGAACTAGCAAAATATCCAAAGAGATGCCAAAGATCCTCCATATTATAGGAATTAGACAAGCATAAACAATGAACACCTAAGGTGAAGAACCCTTGTTGACGTCTATGAAAATAACTACTCCTAAGCTTGAACAAGATCAGGTTAGAAATGCTTATATTGCTCTGTTGGCTTCACCATCAAGGCTAATATTATCACAAACCTACCCATTTCCATCTCCACTCATATGTATCTTAAGAAAAGCAAGAATTTTAGGCTTATAAAGCTTTATATCTCTGCTAGCTCATTGTGTGTTCTAGACCAAAAGTTTGAACCTGTTTATTATTTGGGGTCCTTCATGAACTCATTATCATAAATTAAATAAAGAGGCGAATCAAGCAATGCATGACATTGTTAATATTCCAGAGTTGCGTGAAGCTATTTTAATAGCCTCAATTCCTTGCATGGTTACCTAAATTCCTCGCTTGGTGGTTGTATCATCTTACTCTAACATATTATCCCCATCATTAGATGCATCCTTAAATAATTAGAGATACCATTTGATTGGATAATATGTGGGATCAAAAGTCTACTAAAATGTAATTGATTACTTGTAATCCCCTCCCTAAGATTATGAGAAGGATAAGAGGTACCATGTGTGAGGCTTACTCAGCTAGGAAGAATGGAATTTTTCCTTCCCTTTTTACATAGGATGACATTTGGATTATAATTCTATATAATCTTCAAATTAGATCTAACATGCTGAATGACCTCTTGAGTTTTCAAGCTTCATCCATACAAGGCGATTGCTCTCGAGCATTATTTTAATTTATTCCCTCATCGAGGCTTCTGATTTAAGGATTGGAGTGGCCATTTTGGAGTTACCCTTTCTTTTATTGTAAGAATACGAAATGACAAAGTGCCTCCTCTAAGTAATCTAAGTTCTCTATGAATTTGTCGTTGTGAAAGAAGCACTTATATGCTTTTTGCCTCCTTTTATTTGACCCCAAGGCACTAACCATATATTTTTGTAAACTATGCATAGAAAATCCCTTAGAATGATCACACATCTATTTTCCTTATTACGGTCTAATTTTGCTGAGACATATGAGCCTAAATCCTTAAGAATCTTGAAGGTTAGAAGTAGAAACTTCTTTCCCCTGATTTGAAGTTATTTTTTTTGTTCCACAACTTTCATATCAATCGCTTCCTTATTTGATTCATTTTGGACAATAATTCCATTTGTTTTTGAATTTCCTCATTCAAATGATTCCCATTTGTTCAAAAGATGAGTCCCTAATTTGGTTTCTCTTTCACCTCTGAGTTGGTTTTGACTGACACTAATCGTAACTATCGTAGCCTTGCTCTTCCTTAGGTCTTTTTAAGCTTGAATTATCTAGGTTGGCTGCCTCCAAATAAGCATCATTAACTTGATTTTTGTCAAGAACCAAAGGACATGACTTGTCCTTGTGGCCTAATATGTCACACTTGAAATAAATTAGATGTAGGCCCTCATATTAGATTTTAAAAACCTTGATAGTCATGTGAAATTTAGATAGAAAAGGCTTGGTCAAATCAATAGCTACACTCAAATGAGCAAATTAACCTCTTTTTACTATGGTCGTTAATGATTAACCTTCAACACCTTTAAAATTCTATACACAATTTTCCATAATAAGAAATCTTCATTGATGTATTCAATGCTCAAATAAGGGATCCTAACCCATGCGGTGAGTTTGATTGTGGGTTGCTCGTCAGGAATGAAGTTTAAGACCCATTTGTGGAAACCCTGGAAGTTATCACCAAGTAGCCATGGTCCTTGATTTAAGATGTGGTTGTAGCCATCCATGACCAAAGTCACACCACATAATAATTGGTCCTAATATCAATGAGTGAAAAATCCCCATGAAGGTTTCATATTGTTCTTCAATTATATTAAAGGTATCCAATCTATTGACTAAGAGTTTAAAGATTAACGCATGCTTCCAAGGCTCCCTAAGCCTTTGTTTTTCTTTTGTGTTTAGATAAATTAATGTAGGGCATGCATCATCATCTTTTACATGTGGTTCATCATTGGGTACATCAAAATCATCATCCTCTTCCTAAACTAACTTAAGCCAAGACAACAAACTAAGATGAGGGTTGTTATGTTTTGCCATATCTGTGTAAGAATCATTGGCATTATTCAATGAATTGTTAAATAGTTCTTGGGGGAATAAGGGTGGAAAGTTTTGTTGTCTTCTTGGGCGATGTTGAAATCAAATCACTTATTATTGCCGCCCAATTATAATATAAGGAAAGTAATCAATGTGACTAAATATGATTAAAGAAACTAGTTACTTATTAATCCTAATATAAATAATTAATTAAAATAATATAAAACAAAGCATAATCAAGGTGAAACATCATGTTAACTAACAATAATTAGCAAAGCATCTAATTTAACGAAGAAAGCATTAAATCTTATATCTAACAGAAGAGAGAGAAAATGAAGTACCTTAAAAGCTCAAGAATCTAACAATGGAGGTTGGCCTCCATTGTTAAAGCAAAGGAAATAGTTTTGGTGGTGAGTTCTCTACTTCTTCCAACTAGTCTAATTCAACTACTCCTAATTTCACCCATTGTGAACCAAACACTCAAACTTGTAAAAATGGGTTTTCAGACCCTAACTTGAATGAGAAAAGAAAGAGTTGAATATGGAGATTTGAGATAAAGAAGAGAACGATTGGAAGTAGAGAAGGATAGAAAATAAGTTTCAAAAGTAAATAATGCCATTAAAGCATCAAATTACCCTGAAGTAAGAAAATTGAATGCTAAATTGAAAAGAGTAAAGGAGAGAGATTAAGCAAATTACCTATTCAATTGAAGAGTAAATAATATTTAAACAAAATCAAATACTTAAAATTAACACTTGAAATATGTCTACATTAGCTAAATTAAACACTAATATGCTCCTAACCATTATCCTGGGAACCCTAACAATTAAGCTAACCCCACCTCTAAAACTTACCTCATTACACAAATGGGGGAAGTGGGTTTTCATAGACCCTAAAATAGCAAACTTGGCACAATCGTGCCATGTGGTATGGGTAAACCGTGGCAAGTTTATATATACTAGGACAAGAAGAGAGCAAAACAAGGTTTTGGCACGGGCGTGCCACTTGACATGGGCAGCCGTGCCAAATTTTTGCATTGTTCTTCTTCAGTATTTCTCTGACAGTTTTTTTGTTGACCCAACCTTGTTTCCTAATTATCTCGGGTTAATGTGCCAACCTTCAGCACAAGTGCACCTATTATCTATCATTTTAAGTAGTTGTCTGTATTACCTACAAAACTAAAAAACACTAATAAATAACCTAATTTAACAATTATTGTGAGGTAAATTTAGGTGTAATGAGGTATAATTAACACATATCGAGCCCGGGCAAATGCCCTTGCACCAAGACTTTGCTCGTCATCGAGCAAAACAAAACAAAACAACTAAAAAACTCATTTTCGTAGGAATCACTATCGTATTTAGCATATGCAACAAGCACTTCAAATCCCCTAGTTCCTTCAAGTAGGCGAATGAGTTCTCGTGAGAGTTTGCAGAAGATATACCCCATAAATTGAAATATTTTTAGATTTTTCAAAAGTATAGCACACATACAAGGCAAAGGGGATATTATATACAAATCTAAATTGACTCTACTCCCTGACAACCTAGCTACTAAGTCATAAACAAGCAAAACATAAAATTAAGAGACAATTAGGCTATGAATGCACCCTAACTCTCATTTTTCACACCACACACAATGCCATGATGTGTATGCCTCAGTGTTCTATACAGAATGTGTTGACTCTTACTGCTAGGCTAAATTGCGCCAAAAGGTCATTTTACGTGGCTAATAGACTCCCTTTATCAGATGATCAACCTTACCACTCTTTTCTTTCCTCACATTTTTTTCCTCTTATTTTTTCTGACTAAGCTTCTTATGCTCCTTCGCCCAAGTGAGCACTCCTTGCTTATTAGGCCTTCAACTCCTGAAGGAACGACTTAACACATGTTTGGATTTCTTCCCTAATTATGGATGTTATTTTAATGTGCAAAGTACTTATTCAAGTCCTAATAGAGGTATCGAAGTCAAGCTCTCTCTCACACTATTGTTTTTCTTCCCTTTTTTTTCTTTCTCAAGGGAAAAGCCAGAAGGCAACTAATCAAGTAGAATGTCCTCAACCCAAGTTTTAACAAACTAACACGAAGACTCAATGTTCAAGTGTACATGGTAGGCAATATATTGCACATGTGAAATGGAGTTATTATGAAAATCAGAAATTACACCATAGATAAATGTTCTGTTATGCATATTCTACCTATATATAAGGTAGCAAACAAGTCATTGGAGATCAAAAATCAATTAACAAGGCACAATAGTCCCCAAAACCAAGAAAAAACTATATAAAAATTGAAAATTTTACAAAAATATGCACAAGTAGGCACCTCACCCCCACTTCAAAACTCCACAATATACTCATTGTGGGATCTAAGGTCCCAAAAAGCATTATATAAACAAACAAATTGCAAACCCAACACATGTTATGAGTATATGCAACCCATGACTGCACCAAATGAAACATAAAACCAAACAATCATCAATAAATATTAACAAAACAAATTTCACCACCAATAACCATGCATAAACAAAACATAGAAAACAAATAGGGGTGATCATAGTTATCTCGACTTAACAAATCCCATATTTCTCTTCAAAATCAATCACCCATAGAAAATCATAATACTAGATATCCACAACTATGTATAAAAGAGAAAGAAAAAAAAAAAAAGGTGAAGAGAGAAGAGTTTGAACGATCATACGAGGTTAAGTGTGTCGAAACTATGCCTCAGTAAGATGTGCTACAAGAGGCTTGAGAAGCATCAGTCATTCCATCAAATACCAAGTTGCCACTTATATCAATCCCCAATAAAGCTTATAGTAACTTATCAAATGCACAAGAACAATCCTCATGAAAATGAAAATACTCTATACCAAAAAGGTTATTCCTAAGAAGGCACATTACCAAAATAAAAGTGATATCTCTTTTGCACTTATCAAAGTTCTAAGCCCAATAATAAGAGTTACACACATGCCCAACCTCACTCAACGTAGAGGATAAGGGCCTAGAAGTTTCATAAAAAGCATAAATACACGAACTAGGCATGAATCTTAAATCCTTTACCCCATGTTGAAGCCCTATAGTTACATCAATGACTAAGCTCATGAGTTTAGTCTAAATTCAGGGCATACATCGTGCGAGTCTCTGACTCAAGGGAGCTGTACATTGAGAGATCCATGGAAGGGTGAAGCAATGATGAACGAGGTAAGACTATAGAAGTGGGAACGAGCTTAAGAAGATATCTAATAGAGATTAGTTCAATAAGTTCCAAATCATAAGGCTTGACCTCAACGACCTCATTATGACAAGGCTCCTCTAAAGGAGTCTTCTCAATTGAATACTCCACCTGAACAAAAATACCTGAGAAACCACAATTATGTCATGCTCAAGATCACAACTAGCTTTATCAACTAGTTTCTTACTCTCATCATTCTCTCTCAATGGGACCAAATGAAAAGGTACATAATCAAGAACCATTCACCCCAAGAGCATCCCTGGTCTCAAGATAAGGGTTGATCATTAGAGGATGCAAGGAAAGATCACTCATACCCTCAAAAGGCATTTGATTAAAAGGGTAAGAGTATAAGCTAACGAGAAAATCATATGAACAAGAGGGAGAAATGTAATTATGTGGTTGAGATGGTTGAAAAAGAGGAAAATTCAGTTGATGCTCCCAATGAAGCATAGTATCCTCCAAACCAACAAAGTCATTAGATAGCTTACCCTCATTATCCTTAAAAATCTTAAACGTAATACTAGGTGCTTCCCTTATTGCCCCCCACTCGCCCCCCACTCATATGTCTTATCACTTAAATCCTCAAGAAAGTGCCAAGCCTCATTAGCATTCTAACAAAGAAACTTTCTTCCACACAGAGATTCACTTATTGTCCTAATACTCATATTTAAACCCTCATGAGCTATTAGACACAAATTTAATCTCTGTAAACCATGGTGGGAGAATTGAGTGAGCAACTCCTTGAACCTATTCATATACTTCCAAAAAGGATTTTGTTGAAGTTAGATAAAAAGATAGGATTTTATTCCCAAGTCTAATGGTCTTGCTAGAGGGACAGTATCTCTTAAGGAATATATCAACAAAAGAATCCCATGATCTAATAGAACCAGCCTTAGGACCATATGTCCCACCTCTTAGCATTATCTTTGATAGTAAAAGGAATGAATTACATCCTCACAACATCGTTTAATACCCTAGGCATGTGAATCATTGTTGAATACACTTAAACTCTCGTATAATCAAATAAGGATCCTCAAAGTTGGCAAATTTAGAAGCACGCCAACATAATCTGGGTTAAGCTTAAATTTCACATCATTAGGGATAGGAGGGACGTCAAAACATGATCTTGGTTGAAATTAGGGGAGGATAGAAGTGATCCCTCAATGAACGTGGTGGGTTAGGTTCCACTATTTCAACAATTGATTGACCGACATTAATAGGCTTGGGCTGAATATTAACTAAATTTGTTTGCTCAAAATTCCAAAGCTTGTCATGGACATCCAATGAGTTACAATTTGCTGGTTCTTCAGTTTTTCCAATTTTTGAGTTTTTTTTCACATTTTCTAATTTTTTTTGTATTATTCAATACCATCAAAAAAAAGCAGTTACACTTAATTCAAAATAAAAGATAGAGCAACAACAAAAGAAACTACATTACCATAAGATAAATGAAGAGGGGGCATATTTATAAGAAATGACTTAATTTATGCCACTATCCCTCGTAACAACACTAATTTGCTGAATAGTTTTTGGGGAGTAAAGGTGGAAAGTTTTTTCATCTTCTGGGATGGAGTTGAAATCAAGTCACTTATTATTTTAGCCCAATTCTATTCTAAGGAAAGTAATAAATATGACTAAATTTGATTAATTAAACTAATTACTCCTTAAATCTAATAGAAATAATTAATTAACCTAATATAAAACAAACCACAATCAACACCAAATATCAGGTAAACTAATAATAACTAGCAAAGCATCTAATTTAACTAAGAAAGCATTAAATCTTATAGCTAAGAGAAGAGGGGGAAAAGGGAGTACATTGCTCAAGAATTCAACAATGGAGGTTGGCCTCCATTACTGCAACAAGAGAAATAGTTTTGCTGGTGGATTCTCCATTTATTTCCACTAATCTAACTCAAATACTCCTAATTTAACCCATTGTGAACTAAAAACTTAAACTTGTAAAAATAGGTTTCAACCCCTAACTTAAATGAGAAAGGGGAGAGTTGAATATGGAGATTTGAGATAAGAAAGAGAAAGATTGGAGTAGAGAAAGGAAAGAAAATAAGACTTAAAAGTGAATAAAAGTAAATAACGTCATTAAAGTATGAAATTTAACCCAAAGCAAAAGGTTTGAATGCTAAAAAAAGAAGAGTAAAGGAGAAAGATTAATCAAACTAACCATTCAATTGAAGAACTTCTATAATAAATGACATTCAAACAAAATCAAATGCTTAAAATTAACATGTGAAATGTGGCTACTTTAGCTCAATTAAACACTAATCTACTCATGAACACTACCTAGAGAACCCTAACAATTAAGCTAACCTTACCTTTGAAGGCTAGCTCAAAATCGAGCTCATGACACAAACGGGGGAAGGAGGGTTATATAGACCCCAAAAAAGTAAACTTAGCATGGTCGTGCCATGTGGGATGGACGGACTGTGCCAGCTTGCTTGATTCAAGGGCATGAACAGATTAAAACAGGGTTTTGGCATAGGCAGCCCGTGTCAAATTTCTACATTATTCTTCTTCATTGTTTCTTCGAAAGTTTCTATCCTCATTGACCCGGCCTTGCTTCATTGTTATTCCGAGTTAACATGTCCAACTTTCAGTACATTTGCACCCATTATCTGCCATTTGACTAATTGTCTTTATTAACTACAAAACCAACAAAACACTAAGGAACAACCTAATTTAACAATTATTATGAGCTAAATCTAGGTAAAAAATGAGGCATACTATTTGTACATGTTGAGCCCAAACATGAGTGTCTATTGGCATGAGTCTTAGGAACCACTGAAACATCTTCTTCGCAGGCGTTCTTGTCACAATCTTCAATAATTACTTGAGCTCCCTCTAAAGGATGAAGATATTTCCTCATTTTCTTATATGATCTTCATAATTGGTCTACCTCTTTTTGAGATTTTCCTTCCTCTCTTGAGGTTTCTCTCATATTTTTACACTATTTGATAAAGGGTTGAAAGGCATATACCAAGATAATTTAGGGTAATGAACTAAAAAGCACCATAATGAAGTCAGAGGTTTTCAGGAACAAAAATTAAAATAGATCAATCAAAATATGCCTGTTTTCTTACAACATGTCTTTCCTTAAAACTTCAACTAGAATTCTATATATATATATTTATAAAAAAGCTTAGACTAAAGATTTCCAAATAATCTGATAGAAAAAATCCAAAGAATGAATATTACTTGTCATTAATACTTGTCAATAATCTTCATTAATAAAGCTCCAACTAGTAAAAAAATAACTTTTTTTTCAAAGGAAAATGAGTTAAATTTGATATTGCTTTTGATTATCCAAATTTTAGGTAATTATTGTTTTTAGCTATGGCTCCAACAATGTTATTAAAGTAAATGACTTTGATTTGTATAAGAATGTTTACGTATAAAGTTATGGATAGAAACAACGAATAAAAGTGATTGGACTATAATCAAAGCATAAATTAGAAAAATTTAGAAGAACAAAATGTTTGTTGAATGTAACTCTTTACCAAAGAAGCCTTGAGATATATCTAAATTAGAGCAATATAGCGTGACACTTACAATGGCTTCAGCATTCTATTATTTCAATGTATTCACATGTAGTTACAAGAAAATGTCAGGGCTTGATCCAAAAGTTACAGTATATCGTTTACCTATTAGGATGGGTGTTTCTCCCTAAAAGTAGCATCAACAGTGTTTCGTCTAGAGCTAGTACCTAAAATTGCAAAAGAGGCTGACAAACTCATAGAGACAAGGTTTATCCATGGGGTAAGATACCCAACATGGATTGCAGGCATCGTCCCTGTAAGGAAGAAAAGCGGACGAACTCACATTTGTGTAGACTTTCAGGATCTCAGTGGCACATTTCCAAAACATGATTTCCCATTGTTAGTTATTGAGCTCATGATTGATTCAATTACAAGACATGAGGGGTTATCATTCATCGATTGTACTACAAGGTATAATCAGATCAAAATGTGCCTGAAGATCAAAGAGGTAATGGCCTTTCGCACACCCAAAGGAATTTTTTGCTATAAAGTGACGCCGTTTAGTTTAAAGAATGCAGGAGCAACATATCACAGAGCAATACAAAACATTTTCAATGATATGCTCCATAAGACGGTTGAGTGTTACTTCGATGACTTCATGGTTAAATCCAAAAGGAGGTCGAACCACATTCAAGATCTTCAATAAATCTTCAAACAATTGCAAAAGTGCTAATTGAAGATGAACCCACTCAAATGTGCATTTGGTTGTCACTTCTGTAAAGTTCCTGGGTTTCCTTGTTCGATGTAAGGGGATAGAGATTGACCAGTTTAAGATCAAAACAATTCAAGAGATGCCTGAGCCTAAGAATCTTAAAGAGCTTCGTGATCTTCAAGATTACTTGGCATATATTTGAAGGGTCATATCAAATCTTACTAATTGTTGTCATCCTTTTAGCTTCCTCATAAAAACAGGGCAGCTTTGTAAAGAGACGATTAATGCCGCAAAATTCTAGGGAAAATTAAGAAGTGCTTGTCAAATTCTCCAGTGTTAGGAACACCAATTCCTGGCAAACCTCTTATACTCTACATCACAGCTCAGGAACGATCATTGCGAGCATTATGCATTCAAAAGAATGAGGAGGGCAAAGAAAGGGCTCTATATTACTTATGTCATATGCTAGTTGGGGCTAAACTAAAGTATTCCCCTATAGAAAATATCTTCTTATAACTCGTGTTTTCCATTCAAAAATTAAGGCATTACATGCATGGTTATACAATATAAGTGGTTTATAAAGCCAGGCCTATTAACTACATCATGTCATGGCTTGTTCCTAGTAGGCGACTTGTGAAGTGTGCTATGATCTTGAAGCAGAACAATCTTGTCTACATGCCATAGAAGGTGATTAAAGGGCAAGTGCTAGTAGATTTCTAAGTAGATCACCTAATGCCTAATAATTGGGACTTAAATGATGACTTACTATGCGAGAATGTGTTCTTTGTTCATGTCCTTCCACCTTGGAATGTACATTGATGAAACTGCGACAACAACACGGCTGGTGCAAGGATACAGAAAAAACACCAAGAACAAGATTAGGGCCCTTAAACTATGATTAAGATTTAGAAACACCACTTAATCAAGTTTAAGACTACACTTGAACACCACCCTAACCAGCCTAGATAGAGATAAGCAAGTTTAGTGTTTTAAGAGAAATAAGAGCAATGCTCTTAAATCTAATTTCAATTGATATAAAAGCTTAGTTACAAAATGAGGCCCCTAAGGCCCTTATATAAACATCCTAGGCTACCTAGAAAAGGTTTAGGAGGTTTCTTCAAGGTTAGGAAACCTCTAACCTAACTTAATCTAGCGTAATCTAGCTTAGTCAAATCGATTTTAACTAAACACAATTTAATCAAGCTAATTATAACTTTATGCAACAAAATAAGCTAGATCTTTTGTTACTACCAATATGTCTTGTAGTTGCTAAACATGGTTGAAACCATCAAATTAGGACATGTTTCTAGGAGTGCCAACAAGATCGTTGGCATCCTTATAAATGTTACAGTCACTTTGGCACTGAAGGTAGAAGAAAACATGAATGTCCCTATGTTTGATCGGTGGGTTGTTCCACCTCTTGATGAAGAGTTCGAGAAAGGCATCAATGCAATTAATGCTCAAGAGGTAGATGAACAACATGAGCATTAACCACCTATTTATTACTTGCAGTAAGGAAGCTCCCTGGCGATCCAAAACATAAGACAAAAATTCAATAACGAGCTCCCCTCCTTTGTTTTAATAGAACGCTGTATTGGCACTCCTTCCTTGGCCTTTAGTTATGATGTTTAGATAATGAAGAAGATAGACAAAAAATGGAGGAAGCACATTCAAGGATATGTGGCTACTATTAGCCTACTATGGTGCAAGAGTACATCAATTATGCAAAGAGGTGTGAGGCTTGCCAGTTCCATTCCAATTTTATTCACTTCCCCTGAAACCGATCTGTTTAACTATGGAATCTTGGTATTCAAAGCTTAGGGACTTGACATTGTGGGTCCTATCACTTCGAAGTCTTCTGCTGGCCAATGACATATCTTGACGACAACTGATCACTTTTTGAAATAGGCAAAAGCAATCCATTTAAGAGAAGTTAAAAAGAAAAATGTCGCTAATTTTATTTGGATGCACATCATTTATCGCTATAGCATGCTTTGATGCATTATTATTGACAATGGCAAACCATTTGTTAACAAGCTGGTGACTACCCTTTATGAAAGTGCAAATTCGCTCAACACAAGTCTTCAATGTACAATGCGCCTACAAGGTAATTAGTATAGGCTTTTAGCAAGATTCTTTACAATCTATTAAGCAAAGTAGTGGCAAAGTCCAAGGGAAGTGGCACAAAAGATTAAGGGAGGCTCTTTTAGGAATATAGAACAACATATAAGATGGCAACTCAGTCAAGTCATTTCATTTTTGTATATGGGGTTGAAGCCTTATTACCTTTGGAACATCAAATTATATCACTTCACATAA
This sequence comes from Carnegiea gigantea, assembly GCA_029747015.1. Taxonomy (NCBI): domain Eukaryota; kingdom Viridiplantae; phylum Streptophyta; class Magnoliopsida; order Caryophyllales; family Cactaceae; genus Carnegiea; species Carnegiea gigantea. The sequence goes on from JAKOGI010001976.1 coordinate 133,458, forward strand.
CCATTCAAGAGGGCTTGATTGAACATGAAAATGACAAGCTTCAGCTTGTAGAACTAGAGGCCCTTGATGAAAAAGGATTTCAAGCACAGTAAGAGTTGAAGTGCTACCAAGCTTGCTTATCACAAGAATTTAACAAAAGGTCTGACCACAGTTATTTCAAGTTTGGAGATCAATCCTAGTAAGAAAGCCAATCATTATGCCTAAAAGTGGGGACAAGTTCACTTCCAAGTGGGATAACCCATATATGGACTGAGAAGTCTACACAAAAGGTGCATACATGATAGTCAATATTGAAAGAGTGCAAGTGGAACTGATAAATGCTAAATTCTTGAAGCCTTATTATGCTTGCTGTATTAATACTTGTAGAGCTCCTAAACATGAGCCTAAGCTGTTCATTCTTTCAATTCAAATTTTATTGCACCACTCCAGGCCCTTAAGAGTATAAACTGCAAATGATAAAATAAAAAAAAAAACAACAGATTTAATTCACTTATTGTTTGAATTATATGTGGCCTAATCCTTTAGGATGTTGCACTCCCTTTATGCATATAGGAAACTTGGTCATACACCTGAGTACAACCGCCCAAAAAAAAAAAGAAAAAGCTAAAGTTTGTTAATGCTAAACGAAGAATGTTTTTTTAATTTAAAATTTAGCCCATAGTTCACTTGATTGCAATGTATTGATGGCTTATGTCTTTGAAGGTGAAAAGAGAGATTTAACTGGGCATAAATTCATTTCTTATCACAAAGTGAATAATGGTGAAATGTAATCACAAGGCAAATGAACTAGGACACTTGTGCTATGTCGAATAAAAGAAAATTATTTTCTAAACTTTATTCAATTGATGTCAAGCTTTCATCACTAAAGTGGGAGGTATATAGAGAATTCATCCAAAAAAAAATAGGGAGGGGGATGTAGCTACGGGTTCCATTAGAAATTCATCAAATCTTCAAAAGATTCTTTTATGTAGGCTTCAGTCTTTTCCAAGCTATCTTTTGTGGCTACATCCATCACTTCAATGGCCTTAACTATGTCAATATGAACCTACAAATTAAGAACTTCTTGATTAGTCTCTTGAACCAATTGCTCCCTGGCAGCTACTTGAGAACTAAGATCTTTCTTTTGATGCTCCAAAAGTTCAAGCTCCTTCAGCAGCTCCCCATGCCTCAATTCTAGGAGCTTCAGCTTAGTTACTACTACTTGGTAAGAGGTGCCGTCTACATTTAGCCATTGGGAGGCCTTATCAAACTTACCTCGAACATCCATACGACAACTATCTTGTTCTTCAGTAGTCGTTTGACCGGAGTAGGTCTCCCGCAAGTCCTTGAGGTCATATGCCTACTTAATCAACCCTTCAACCTTTCTCTCTAAAGAAGTGACATCAATGCCTCTTCAAAGGATGATGGTATAAAGGTTTTTGAAATCACCATTCAGAGAAAGAAGTCCATCAAAGGGGTTATGAGATGGCTTATCAAATACCTCACACCCGAGTAGCATTCTTATCTACCTCTTTTATAACAACATCAGCATTGAAGACGAAAGCATCTCCATATAGAGTTCTCAAAGGATGCTATGGATGAGGCACTGTTGAAGTAGCATTAGCTCTAGAAGTGGACTTAGCCTCATCGTTGTGCGGGGAACAAATACCTTTTGAACCATCAACTTCTGATCAGCTGTCAAATATATCCCTTTGAGAAGATGGTGTTTGTTCAATCGATGGGAAACATTGACTTCCTCATGATAGAGAAACATGTGTCAATTCCTCCTTGGAATTCATAGTGTCACTTTCTCCCTATTTAAAAACAGGGGCAATAAGACAGAAGTGAGATATGCATTTGGAAACAAACCGTGTCTAGCTCAAAAAAAGGGAGTTACCATCCACCCAGTAAGACCTGTCATAACACAGAGATGGATCACCAAGCAAATGACCAAGCATACGAGGTGACCATGCACACTAGCAAAATAAAGTGTCATAATAAATGCTCCTAAATCCAAAGTAAGTAAAGAAAAAAAAAAGTGCGATAAGGTATAAAAGTCTAAAGAAGAGAGTGCTTAATAGAAAAGGCATTGGACTAGAGCTCAATCTTCGCCATCATGGTCTTTCATCTACTCAGATACTAACAACCCCTATGAACAATTATATGTTCACCCATAAGAGAAACACTATAAGAGGCACCATGAGGAAATGAGTTCTCCACTTGGCTCTTCAATTTAGCCATGATGAAGTCTAGTCAGATATTCTTCAATTTGGCTGCGGTGACGTCTTCAATTCATCCACAATGATGCCGAGTTGAACAATCTCTAATTTAGCCACGATGAAATCGAGTCGGAGAGTTTTCAATTTGACCACAATGACCTCTTTGATTTGTCCACGATGAAAGTCAAGTCGAAGAGTCTTCAATTTGGCCTGAACGACCTCTGCAATTCAAATATAGCGACATCGAGTTAAAGAGTCTGCAGTTCCGCCACTACCACATCTCTAATTCTATGATGATATAGTCGAGTCCAAAAGCCTTCAATTTGGCCTTAATGACCTCTTCAATTCAACCATAATAGTGCTGAATTGAAGAGTCCTTAATTTGGCCATGAGGAAGCTGAGTCGAAGAGTTTCCAATTTGGGTGCAACAACATCTCGAATTCAGCCATGACAATATCAAGTCAAAGTAACTTCCATTCAACCATAACAAATTCTATAATTTAGCCATGATGAAGTTGAGATAGTAGAGACTCTAATCTGGCGTCAACATCCTCCTTAATATAGCCATAAAGACGCTCAGTTGGGGAGTTTTTAATGCACACATGACGACCTTTCCAATTTACCCATGACAAAGCCAAGTCGGGGAGCCTTCAATTCAAACTAAACAACCCCTCCAATTCGGCCACGATGACACTGGACTGGAGAGTCTTCAATTTGGTTATAATGACATCTCTAATTCAGCCACGACAAAACCAAGTTGCAGAGCCTTAAATTCAGTTATGACAGCATCTCCAATTTGGGCACGATAAAGCTAAGCCAGAGAGTCTCCAATTTTAGCGGGATGACCTCTTCTCTTGGACCACAATAGTGCTAAATCACATAGTCCTCAATTCGGCAGCGATGACCTCTCCAATTTGGCCATAGTGAAGCTGAATTGGAGAGTCTCCAATTTGGCCTTAATGACCTCTGTAATTCATCCATAATTATGCCTAATAGGAGTGTCTTCAATTCAATCACGATTACATCTCCAATTTAGCCACAATGAAACGAAGTTAAAGAGTCTTCACCTCAACGGTTCTAATTTGGTCTGGATGAAGCTCAGATAGAGAGTCTCCAATTCGAGCGAGACAACATCTCAAATTCATCCATGATAATGCCAACTTAGAGAGATGACCTTCCCCAACCTAGCGATGATCACACTGAATCAGAGAGTCGGCCTTCATTCAACAGCTGGCATTAGATATGGTGCCACATTTAAAGGAAAAAATAAAAAGGAAAAAAATTCACGCTGAACTGGAGATCGATCGAACCTAGATGATCCCTCCTTTCTACTCGGCTTAGCTAAACTGGATAGGGAGGCCCTTCTCTATTCGGCTAGGCCAGCTGAATTGAAAGGGCTTTTCCTCTCTATTTAGCTTAGCCGAATTGGAGAGGAAGTATCTCTTCCCTCTATTTGAGTTGGAAAAGAAAGATCATCTCAATTCAGTTTGGCTAAGTTGGAGAAGGCCTCCCCCAATTTGGCTAATGCCAAAAGGCACTCGGATTAAAGTGTATGGAGGCAGAGACGGGTAAGATGTCTAAAACTGAGTAAACAAAGAGACCTCGACAAAACTTCATGAACCTGGTCAAACAAATGCATCTGTTGACAAAAGAACATGGCATGTAAAAGGTGAAAGCATAAAAAGTTTATAAATTTTAATGTACATAAGGTGCGAGAATCCTCAAGTCAATAAGTGACAATTCATTGCTATTAAGTGTTAGGTACAAGGCACTAGACGACCACATTATAAAATTAAGGTATGTTAATGCAACAAGAAGTGCCAGCTTGGAGAATCAAATAAGAAA